>PVHY01021946.1:0-17739 GCA_004024945.1 Uropsilus gracilis
ACTGAGGATATTTGGGGCAATCTGGGAAAGGACTTTGGACAATGCTGGGAAAGGTTTTGGACAATGTTGAAGTATTCTGAGTCTTACATATTTTTTTGTAATTATTAGGATAATTAGAAATCACTTTGTTAGAAATAAATTAGTCTGCACTGCACTGAGAGTCTTACATTGGTTTGGTATTTTGGTTGAGAAGGCTGGGAATGGTGGTAAGAACCCACGAGTGGAAAGTTTAAACTGTTTTAAAGTTTTTCTTTTCTGCAGTTTTTGGAGCTGAAAGCAGAGAGCAGTTGGCTGGCTTTTGCATATCAATGGTAAAGGTGATCAGTGAAAATGCTAATGAAGAGTGTGTAGCCTGCTTTGTAGAGAGTAGCAGGCAAATAAGAGTATCCTTAAGTTAAGGTTAAAGGTAATTACAAAGGAACTGCTTGTAGCCTGCTTCTGAGAGAGAAGCAAGCAGATAGCTGTATCCAGTTAAGTAAAGCCAGAAAGTCTCTTTATACCCTGTTTCAAGCCTTCTCAACCAATATACCAAGTCAAAGCAAGACTATCAGTGCAGACTAATTTATTTCTAACAAAGTAATTTCCTACTTACTGCAAAGGAAACATGTAAGTAAAACTCAGATTACTTTAACATTGTCCAAAACCTTTCTCAACATTGTCCAAAGTCCTTTCCCAGATTGCCCCCAAATCTTCAGTCTCTCAGTCCTGATCATCTCACCAATATCAGCCAGTCAGAATTCATCTCTGGATGCTTGAAGACATCTTCCTTTGGCGTGCTTCTTCTCTTCCAGGTGTCTTCTACTTGTTGTCTTCCTCCAGATAGTAGAAGAAACTTCATGGTACTGGACCCAGCAAAGTTCACTTTCTTTTCAGGCCTGACTTTTGCACAGCCTCTTCCAGACACAAGTCAAACTCAGCAAAAAAAACTCCAACACAGATTTCAAATCTACAAACTTCTTAACTGCCTTTAGCACACATGCTGCTAACCTGGGCCAGTCAAAGGTTTCAGGCCCCAGGTGGCCACATGGCCAAGCTCACATGGTTCACATCTCCATCTTCTAAAATGGCTGAAACCAAACCTGAATCTCAATCTCCATTCCCATCTTTCTCTCCTTTCTGTTTTTTTCTTCTCTTTGTTTCAAACCTCCTCTTCCAGGAATAGCTCCTGCTATTACATTACAAAGAGAAAAAAAACCCGGTTTCACTTCTTCCTTCCCCTTGTATCTTTCTGAAAGGAAATTCTAATCAAGACCATTCTCACATTTTAGCATATCTTCCTTGAAATCTGTAATCTTAAACAGGAGACAATGACACCCAGGGGGGTTAGCACCCCCTATCAATACTAGTTTTAATGTCATATCTGAAGTGTCAAACCTCAAATTAAAGAGGTTAACCATTTAACAGGAAAAAAATTGGTTGTCATGGGTTTTAAACTGAACTCCAAAATATTTTCTTCGGGGTGTGTTCACAGATTAAGAAAGGCCCAAAGAAAGGGACACCTTTGTCTTTCTAATTCCCTCCCTGAACTTGAACACCAGGGGATGGATACCAGCAAACTCTTGGCTGCTGCCACACCCCCAGTCTTTTTGGAATATTTAACCCAAGAGACACACCTTTGAAATGTTAAAAGGCATTTAACTACTGCAGGCTCCTTTCCTTCTGCCACTGTCCAGGGACCTTGGGTTTTTTTTTTTCCTCTTCCTCGTTGCCTCATTGTGATTGTGAAACAGGGTTATTATAAGGAAGACTTTCTGACTTTAACACATACAGGCCTGCTTCTCTTTCCGGAGCCGGCTGCTAGCAGTTCCTTTGCAATTACCTTTAACTTTAAATGGATACACTTATCTGCCTGCTTCTCTCTATGAAGCAGGCTACACACTGTTCATTAGCATTTATACTGATCACCTTTGCCATTGATATGTAAAAGCCAGCCAGCTGCTTCTCAGATCCCAGCTCCAAAAACTGCAGAAAAGAAAAACTTAGAAACACAGTTTAAACTCTTGTGGGTTCTTTCCACCATCCCCAGCCTTCTCAACCAAAATGCCAAACCAATGCAAGACTATCATTATATCAAATTAGTGCAGACTAATTTATTTCTAACAAAGTGATTTTCTAGTTATCCTAATAACTACAAAAGAAACATGTAAGGAGACTCTGATTACTTTAACATTGTCCAAAACCTTTCTCAACATTGTCCAAAGTCCTTTCCCCAGATTGCCCAAAAATCCTCAGTCTCTCAGTCTCTCAGTCTCTCAGTCCTGATCATCTCACCAAAATCAGCCAGTCAGAGCTCATCTCCAGATGCTTGAAGACATCCTTTCTTTGGCTGCTCCTTTGGCGTGCTTCTCCTTGTCTTCCATGCTGTCTTCTTGTCGTCTTCAGGTAGCAGGAACTTCATGGTACCGGACCCAGCCAAGTTCACTTTCTTTTCAGGCCTAACTTTTGCATGACCCTTTCCAGACACAAGTCAAACTCAGCAAAACAAACTCCAACATGGAGTTCAAATCTGCAAACTCCTTAACTACATTTAGCACACATGCTGCCAGCCTGGGCTAGCCAAAGTCTGCAGGCCCCCAGGCCTTTGGCCTAGTGCACATGGCTCACATCTTAACAAGATGGCCAATTCCCATCTCTCCTCCACTGAATCTCTCTCTCTATCCAATCTCCATATTAAAATCGATCCTTCTCTTTGTTTTCATACCCTTTATATACTCTGATTTTCCGCTTCCAAGAACCACACCTGGACCATTTCACTTCTTCCTCCCTCCTGCATCTCCCTGATGGGAAATTCCAACTAAGGTCATTCTCACATTTTAGCATACCTGTCCTTGAAATCTGCAATCTTAAACAGGAGACAATGGCGGGGGGAGGGTAGCACACCCTATCAATTGTTGATTGCCAAGATATAAATATGACCCCAACTTAATAAATTCCGCTTTCCAAGTCCCTGGTCAGTGAGCTAGTTACTCTCTGATGATACTCAGTCTCTTCCATCTCATTTCTTCTTCCTTCCCCCATGAGACTCCTAACAAAGTTCTTCTTTGCATTATACTAAGTAAGTCTGGGATTCTTAGGTATATGTATATGCTTTTATATTTTAATCAAAATATTGGAACTGCAAAGCAGTCTAATTTTTCTTCATGTGTCAAAGACATAAATTTAATTGTAATGTGGTAAAGACTTAAGTAAACTTAAGTAAAATAATGTGCATGTGCTCACAATCACCTATGAACTTATCTTAGATTTAGTGACTATTCTAATATTTTTGCGTATTCAGTTTAATAGCAGTTCTATGTTGTTTTTATGAACAAAAACATTACAGAGAAATAATTAGCAAATAAATGATAGCATGTTTCTGCTTCATAAATTCTAGGGAAAACTTGTTGTTTGTCCATGCCAGGGATACATAAAAGTGCTTATTTGAGTTCTTGCTATGAAATACAAAATATGGTAATCTAAAACATGCATCATTCTTGTCCATAAATATTCAAAGCTGCTTTGTTTCTAATAATACTTTTAGGGGGCTGTGGCCCCCAGTAGTGGTGTTGATGTATTAAAATAGCTATTATTAGCATTGGTGGGTGGAGATGTGGAGAAGGGAAGTTAAGCCTTCTCCAGAGAAAAGAGGATTAAAGGATCAGTGAGGGGACAGAGAATAAAAGACATGATAGAGAAGAGAGCAGAGAACAGAGGAAAAGGGAGAGAGAAAAGAAGAGAACAGAACAGAAGAGGACAGAGAGGAGAATGGAGAAGTAAGGAGCAGAGAGAGGAGCAGCAGGGAGGCTGGAGGCCTTAGAGCTGCAGCTGCCATGTGGGGTAGCAGGGGAGGGAAGGAAGCCAAGCTGTGGGCTTCCATCCCCAGCCCAGACCGGTGAGGAGACCGGGGTAGTATGATAAAGTTGTGAGCAGTGTGAGCTGTCTCGAAAATGTGGCACTTAAAAACTTGGTATAATTTTAAAACTGCGAATCTTGAAAGTCTTCTGGAGAACTGAGGAAAGTTTGCTGTGTTGCCGTTTTCAACGTGAGATGTCTGAAGCGCTTGCTGTGTTGTATCAAGTTTTGTTGATGCTGGGCACTTTGGAGTTGGAGCTAAAAAAATGCTGGAGCTGTGCCTTTTGGAGAAGAATTGACAACGCCATCCTCGTTTTCCTCATTGGATTTAAATCTCTTGCATTTGCAAAAGGATTGTCGATGCTATTTTAGCTTCTTCTGCTTGGAGGGAGTAGAACTGTGTCTTCTGAAGAAGTGGCGACACCATCTTAACTCCTTCATCCAGCTTAAGGTGGGGCAGTAGCCATTTTTGTAGACACACATGGCTGTTGCAGCCATGTGCTCTTTGGACTAGAGACTGGATTGTGTGGTAAGATTACCAACGGGATTCCCTTGTACCCCTCAGTGACTCTTGTTTTATTTGTCTTTCAATAAGTAAATTTGTTTCTGCCTCCCTCTTAAGACGTATATGGTCTTGCTACTGCATGTGTGGGCTGGAAAAAACCTGGTGTGTGACTGGCTTTTAAGGGGTCAGCTGCTCTCCTTTGCAAGTTTGGTTATCTGTTTTGTCTGTTTGTCTCACCCAGTATCAATACCAAGCTAGAATAAGCTCAAAGGTCCATCAACTTGTGAGAGAATAAGTAAGTGGTGGTATGTCCATATGATATACTACTTAGCAATAAACAGGATCAAGTTACTGAGAAATGCAATAGCATGGGTGGATTTCCAACTACATGGATTAAAGAAGACTGATTAACAGAAGAGCAAGCTATATGATTCCACTTAGAGAAAATTCAAAAAAATGCCGACTAATCAATAGTGACAGAAAGTAGATCAGTGGCCTATATGGGGAACAGGGAGAGGTAGGAGGGAAGAATTACAAAGAGAATACAAACATTTGGGGAAATCATATTTAATCTCTTGATTATAGTGATAATTTCATGGGAGTATGTATCTGTCTTAATGTATAAGAGTGTGCATGCTATGTATGCAGTTTATCATATCTCAGTGAAACTTTGATAAAGAGTTCTTTCATGAATAACCAAGAAATAATTACATAAAGAAAGAAATAATTTCCAAGTTCAAGATTATGGATGAATTTTCAGCCAGAAGAAAACATAAAACAATCTGTCACTGTTAACAGAGAAAAGTGGTAGAATGGCTAGCATTTAGTATTTGTTTTTGTTTTTTGTTCTTTTTTTTTTTTTTTGCATTTAGTATTTTTAATGCTAGACAAAAAGATCCATTCTATTGATGATGCCAGGGAAGATAGTTTCAGATATATACAATCTGTTGATAGAGCCATGTGGAATAAGTCAAAGCTTGCATTTAGAATCTCAAATTTAGCCATAATCTTATGAAAAATGCACATGGAGTTTACTCATCCAGAGGGATGTAAGAGTGACAAAAAAAATAAGTCTCCCATAATTTCATAAGCAGATCAAAACTAGTTGTTTTGATCTACTAGTCCTATTATTATGTTCCTTTTGGGCAGTTGGCATACCACAATCTATCTAATCCACAAGTAAATATTGCAAATTTAGTTAGCGTCAGTTATTGGTAGGTGGATTGGGCATATTGGATATATAAACTATGTATGTAAAAGAACTCTGTAAAATTAGTACTGAATAGAGGCCTAAATTTTTCTGCCTTAGCATCCCATTTTTAAAATAGGATCTTGACTAGAAAAATCAAGTATACAGATTATACAGAAACTGGAATATTTCCTTATCATAGAACTGAAGCAGAACTCAAAATCATTTAATGAGAATAAAGACAATTGTACTGAGAGTCATGGCGTTGTCTTTGACAGTAGAGTCCTAGATACAATCTTCAAGCAGTATTGAATATGTTCCCACTCCACTCTCCAATTCCTCTTCATCTAGAAAAGTGGACACTTAACACACATAGTAAAGAATATAAATCTGACCCATTTAAAAAAACGTTTGTATCTCACTTGTGTGGATAGTCTGGAACCTCATCCCTCTTACGCTGCCTGTTTTGTACACTTGAACCTCTTGCATTTTTAATATTTTCCTGTTGATCTCTGTAATGGTCATGCTGTTAGCACTATTTTTTCAACTTGAAAATTTATACTCAAGGTGTTCTGACATCTTCATTTTCTCTTAAAATCAGTATTGCTCTTATATCCCCTGACCTGCTACCTCAATTTCCTTTTCTCTGTCTCTTTGTCTTTGTCTCTGTCTCTCTCTCTCTCCTTGTCTGTGTCTGTCTCTCTCACATATGCACATGCACATATCACTTCAGTGGAAAAATTTACTTTTTCCTTCAAGTCTTGCTGAAAATCCATTGCACTTTGGACAGAAACATAGTAACATCAATGCTATGATAACTACTCCTACAACTCCATTTATGGTTCCCCAGGCAATAGGAACTCTGGAGTAACCTTTTAATCACTGCACACTTGGTGTTATGTGAGCTTTGCAAGCTTAAGCAAAAATCATCACGCCATCCTCGAAGTTAGGATGTGGCCATGTGCATCTTGCACAGAATTATTTTTCTATCAGTGCTGGATGCTAGATTTTTAATTATGTCAGTATCAGAAGAAAGTGTGCTTCATCTACAACATGTTGCAAATGAAATTTTAAAACCCCACACATGCAAAAGACATAATGAACAGAAAATATTATCTAGAATTCCTAATGCTTTGCTGTTTTGATTTCCATTTTCTTAGGTAATTGGGAGGTGTAACAGATGGTGACAATCTCATTGAATATGGTGTGTACATTATAATAACCTATTTTGCTGAGCAATTCTTCATAAGCAAAGTATGCATTAGAAGGGACTATGGTTTTCAAAAACCAATGATGAGCTTTGTAGGGTGGACAATTATGTAAGGGGATAGAGTAGGAAGCTTATGGTCCTTAGAAACATAGCCTTGGGAAGTACATGACACCTGTTGCAACTCACAGAGGAGGCAAATGGAGACATAAAGGTGGGCAGCTAGATTTGATGGATTATTGGCACCACAACTCTAGCTTAGAAAAACTCCAGATGGTCCCTAGTGAGGCTCACATCTCCCAAAATAGTCTTCTGTTTCTGGTCCTGCCTGACTCAAGAAAATCAATTCCAAACTCTGTATATAGCTCCTATGTTGAAACGTCCCCCAAAATCAGCCACAAACATTTGTGCAAAATACAAATGAAACTGACTATCACTTTCAGCATCAGACAACTGGCAATTGTTAAAATAATACAGCTTTCAGTGCCTAATATCATTGCAAAAATTATCTCCAATTATTGTAGGGAATGCAATAATTTAAAATAAATTTGGCATAATTCTTAATGTCACAGGTGAATGAAAATCAAGGTACCTGTAAATACTATACCTCTGTACATTTTCCAGTTTACTAGAAGTCTATAGAGACAATAAAATAGTCCTGGGTTCTACTTGATAATATAATATGGCATTTACTGCCTATTCATAGATTTGAATTTACAAGACAAGCAATACTGAGACAGGGTGTGTAAAGGGAAATACTATTTTCTCCTACCAAAAGAAACAATAGTCTATTCTTAAAACAAAGTCAAAAGTTTAGGCAGGGTGGCGCATGCCTGTAAGCGACAGCTGAAAAAGCTGTAGCTTGGGCCAGATATCACGGTTCGAGTCCCCCGGGGGGCATATGAGCGAGACATAATTCAAAAAAATATATAGCTGGTTGTGGTGTCATGCGCCTGTAATCCCAGCTACCTGGGAAGCTGAGGCTGGGGATAGCTTGAGTCTGTGGTACCCTGGGTAATGTGAGCCTGCGGTCCCACAAGCAAAAATAGTGAAACCTAGTCGCAAAAAAACAAAAACAAAAACAACCCTCCCACACACAAAATCAAACAAAAACAGTGACCTTGTTCTCCATTAAATATCTGCCTGAAACTTATTTGTATTGCTGACATGTTTCCATTAAATATAAGCTGGGATTTGTGGCAGCTTTCTCAGCCTGTCTTTTCTTAATGGAATCACATGTTTGTTTTTTCCTATTATATTTTCAGGCTTACTTGAAGTTTCCTTTTAAAACAGAATCAGGGCAAGGTTTAATGTTTATTTTCACATTATTAGAAGCATGCAAGCTTATTAAAGAAAATTAGGTCACCAGGAAAAAAGAAAACACAGAAAAGCCAGAATTTGTATTAATAAATGCCTGTTAAAATTTTTATGTGTTATTTAAATTTTTGACACAACTTAAAAAATATTTTAAAAGATTTTTTGAGCTATAATTGATGCATTATGATTCATTAGCACATTTTAAAAAAATTGATTGTTTAATAATATTGGTTAGATGTTATCAATTTTTAGAGAAACATTTATTGTGATTTTGAACATGCAAAGCATTTCTAAATAATTTTATGTTATAAATAATATTCTAATAACTAATTTTCTATATAGGTCTTTTTTTATATTGCAATTATTTATTGAGAAAAAAACTTCAAATTTAGATGCTAAAAGCGATGCCATTTTATACCTCATTAGCTGTGTATGAAACTTACTGTGGATATTACAAAGGTTTTTGAATGCTTAATAATTTGAGAGGCAAAATTGACATCTCATTTCAGTTGCATTTTTTTCAATTGCTGATGAGGTTGAATATTTTTCCATTTGTTTTTAATCTAATTTTATTTCCTCGCTTATGAACTATCCATGACTTTTGGATATTTATTTACTTATTTGAGGTTTTCTATTCCTCTGCTTGAAAGAGTGTTTTCTATAGTAGAACTGTACTGTAACACTTGTATTTTCGTTTCCTAACTTGTTGCCTTCTTTTTAATTTTATTTCTACAGAGAAATGTTTCTGTAACTTATGTGTCAATAGATGCTATTTTTTTCTTTTGCACTTATCATGTGACTTTTAAACTTAAAAAATTCTCTCACTGAGATCAATATTCAGAAGTTCAATTTTAAAGAAAGCAATATGAATTATTTCCACATATTTAACCCTTATTCCATTCAAAGTTTATATTCTACAGAGAATATAAACTAAACTGTGGAAACTAAAATGAATTCCTTCTTCCCTAAGAGTTAATCAACAGTCCTGGGTTTTAATGAATAATCTTTTCTCTTGTCACCAATTGGGAATGCTTCATAACACCTTCTACACACACACATACACACACATGCATGCCCACACACATGCACTCATGCATACACACGCAAGGACAATCAATTTCAGTTTTTTGTTTTTTTTTTTTTAACACAGTGAAGTTTGCCCCAACACATAGGATCACTCCTTTCATTAAGGCATTACTAGGGCTGAGATTCTTGTCAGCCTGGTCTCTGTGCTGTGCTAACCCTGCTCAATGTCATCTAAGTGAATTTTATCAGGTGCCATCATGTCCAGAGCATGGACTATATGTGTTAGAACTGTCATCTTCCAAACTCCCTTATGCCAATTCCTTCATTCCAGCGAGTTCATATTTATTTCCAACTATTTATTCCCTCTGATTTTCATCAGCATTTGCATCTGAAGAGGCTACATTCTTTTCAAATGAAATTGTTCTTCAGATCAACAGAGTTTTCAGTTATTTAGAAACACCCAATAAAAACTAATCTCCATTCTTCACCAGAAAGAAACTCAGGACTAATTATTTATCCCTCTTTTAAGTTAGTGTCTATTATCCATTCCCCTATGGCAAGTCAATCTATCAAACTGAACTCATTCAGACTAATACTAAATATATTATCCGGTCTCTATACTTGGCACATAAGCTTCCTAATGCTACTGCTAAAAATTCCACATGTCACAAACTTAGTGACCTAAAATAAAACAAGATTTTTTTTAATTTTGTTTTTATTGTTTGTTTATTTGTTTTCATAGTTCTGGAGATTAGAGCTGTGATCTTGGTTTCAATGAGCTAAAATCAAGCTGTGACAAAGATGATTTTCGTTCTAAATCCTATAGAAGAGTCCATTGTCTTCCTTTTGAAGCTTCCAGGAACTATCTATACTCCTTGGCTCAGAATCCTATATGAAGTTTTTAAAACCAGCAACCTATAATATTAAATTCTCATGTTTTGACCCACTTTTCCTTTCTCTTAGAAAGAGTCTTCCAATTATATTGTACCTACCTCAATTATCTGGGATAATATCCCCCATCCAAAAGTCTTAACCATATCAGCAAAATCCCTTCTGTTATGAAATATAATAAATTTTCAGTTTCCAGGTATTAAAATATGGATATATTTAGATTACTATCCTGTTTAGCCCATGAAATTTGGACTAATGGGGATCACAATGGTTACAGAGAGATACAGATTTTAAGTTTATTTTTTTATCAGTATGATAAATATACATGTATGTGTTGAGTGGGTAATTTTTGCTCATAATATTCATTTTTTATAAAATTGTGACATATTGAGGTAAACTTGGTCTCCAGATGTTTGTTATACCACACCCAGCAGCAAAGCACTGATAATTCTCAACCAGTTTTTACTATTTTTAATTTTTGAATCTGAGTTCTTTGTGTTTTTCTGTTAATGTCTTATCAAACATATGATGTGCAAGTTTCTGCTGTTATCAGAAACTTTTGGTCCATACTTTTACTTTTGTTTCATATACTCCATGTTTTTATTTTTGTTTCCCTTGCCATTGCAGTTGAATTCCCAAACACACCTCTAAGACTTAAATCAAGGAGCAGATCTAGTGTTTTCTTTTACATGTTTTATGGTGTCAGTTCTTATATCCAGGTCTTTAGTTAATTTAACACTTTAGTATGATGTAGATAGTGGTACAGTTTCATTCAGGAGAGAGGAATGGGAGGTGGGTAAATTTAGATGAAGAGGGAGGATAAAATCAAACTTTTAAAGGTGAACTTAGTATAGCAAATACACATGTTGATTTTCAATTAGGCATGCATGAAACTGCAATGTCAAATTAACAAAAAGAAAAAGAAATTATTAAGTTTTAAAACTTTTTCTACTCTGGTTCTATTAATAGTTTTGATCTAGTGATTATTTTTATAAAAGTCCTTTATTACCCTATAGGATAGTCTTTTCACTTGGTTTATAATCCTAAAATGTTTCTATTTCTTTCCTAGTCCTGTATGCTACTAAATGGTCAAAATCATGTGTTTGTTTTCCTTATGTTTTCAATGCCTCACTCAGATACTTTTTCATTAATTATTTATACATTCTGTTATATAAAGAAACATATACATGTTTCTTTAGTGACTACAGTAGGAAAAGACTTGATAAGGTAATAATAAAGAAGATAATCTTGGTTTATTTATATAAAGAACCCAAATGCTCACAGAATATAGTTATCTGTAAAAGGATAAGTATTATAAAATATAGTAAAATTATATAATAGTTTTTATAGGGAGAATTATAGGAGAGAATGCACATATAGAATTAAATGTCCTATTATATGTATTCAGTGGCTATTGTTTTTCTATTGCATTGCTTAGATAAATCCATTTATTTTAGTCCTGTAAAGCTGAATATGAATTGAAGTAGGATTTGAAATTTCTACTGTAACTGAATTTATGTGTGATATTTTCTAAGTGTTTTCCTTTATTTAACTGACAATGATGAATTGTACCTTTGTCAGTAGGAGTTCAGTTGGTTTAGGGACAAGAGCTTTTCAAATGACACTATTGTGGTGTTATTGCACAATTCATTGACATGTAAGCAAGTAGAAAGAACATCTGATTAGGTGGGAACAAGGGGCAAAAATAATAAACATGAAAATTAACCAAGGAAGCCAGTACCCTTCAACAGATTAAGTCTGTTTATTTCTTACACTTTTAGCCTAGGTCTCTTCAGTCACAGAAGCTAATAGGGATCAGGAGCAAAGTGAAATTCTTCACTTATTCATAGGCACATATCAGTAATGAGCAATGATTTTATTTTGTTACTGGGATGCATTGGCATTGAATATGGAACCAGATGTGTATATAGGAACCTATACAACCTTCAGAGAAGAGAACATCAATGTCTAATTAACAGCAATTGCATCCAGTCTGTGTAACCTACCAGTATAGCCAGCATTTCTCAATTTGGGTTCACATTAGAATCACTGGGAAATTTTTTAAACCATGGATCCCCAATATTTCTGATTTAATAAGCCTGGTGGTGTGGGGGAAAAGGAGGGCAGCCTGAACATCAAAATTTTTGAATTCTTTCAATGAACCCTCTGATATGCAGCCAGGGTTGAGAATTTGTGGGAAAGTCATTCGTGATCTCCTTTATAGTGAAATAAGGAAAGAAGTTCCTTCCTTGCTTTGCTCCCTAGCACAAGAAATGGGTTAAGAACAAGTCACCATTGAGATAGACTTAAAACACAGGAGTCAGGCTAAAGTACTCCCTATATCTCAAAAAACAAAACAGACTGCATTGGAAATATAAGAGAAAACGCTACATTAATTTGCCTTTTTTTTATCCCCTGTTAATAGTTTTACAATGTCAAAGAATCAAAACTCCACTAGGAGTTTTGGCTGGGATACTTGCCCTTACGAGTACAAATATGACATCCCTTGCTATCTCATCTTTAACCCCTTCTCCAGAAACAAATTTTTATAGGTTATGTATCATATCATTTCATCTTTGATGATATATTAGTTTTATTTCAGATTTTATGTGTTATTTGGTAGGTTGTTTTTTGGGTATGAGAATCCAAGTAGTTTTCCATATAAAGTAGTGGTAATCACTTTTTACCATTTGGCTTAACAAAAGTTTTCACAAGACACTTAGCTTTCTGATAGTGGGAGAAACCTGTGTCTGTTTTACTACTATTACTTACATGAGATTGGTCAAGTTACTTAATTTCTTCCTGCCCTCCGGTAGGGTCTGCGAAGAAATAGAGTTTTCTCAAAGTTTCTCAGATTGTTTTTTTTGCTCTGACCTTCCCACACAGGTGACCTAGTAGAAGACAGGTAACCTTGAGATGTAGTCTGCATATAGAGGAAGCACTAAATGATATGTAATCTTGATTCAGGAAACACACCTGTGTAAACTAAGCCTACACGACTCTGTGCAGCCTTAAGTCACATAAAAACTAGTGGGCAGTTCCTCATAGCCACTCACTGGCCACACAAGGCTGGAGCCCGGGGGCTGCCACTACTGGATGCTGCTGCTGTTGCGACCTGTTTATTGCTTACTGCCTCATAAAATGACTTGTTCCTGTTCCTCACACATGGACTTCATGACCTGTTTTCTCATCGGCCACCACTGAGAACCTGGCAAGCTTGTAGCTGAAGTCCTACACTGCCTTAATTTCCATTTTTATAACCTAAAAATAGCTCAGTGTTGTTGTGAAGATTAAATGAGTTAATCTACAGAAATTCTTCAACAATGTCTGGATGGTGTTATAAGATAGTATAGTTTATAAGCATAAACTGTAGTTTCTGTTCCATTTTGACTTAGATGGTATATTTGTTTTCTGCATGGGGGCTGCAAAGGTTAAATGGTTAATATAGGTAAAGTACATAAAAAGGTGCTGATAGCAATATTTGCTTAATAATTGAATGTAATAGCCCAATAAGTGCTACCTATTATAGCTTTGTTTGTTTGTTTGTTTGTTTGTTTTTTGGGGCTAGGTCTTGCTATGTTGCCCAGGGTACCTGCAGACTCAAGTTGCCTGAACTCAAGGAATCAAGCAGTTCCCAGCCTCAGCTTCCCAGGTATCTGGGATGACAGGTGCCTGCCATGGGGCCTCACTGCTTTTTTGAGACCAGGTCTTGCTGTGTTCCCTGGGGTAGTCTTGAACCTGCAAACTCAAGTGATCCCAAGCCTCTTGCCTCCCAGTGCTTGGACAACAGGTATGCACCACCAAGCCCCACTATTATAGCATTATTAAGGGCAGGGCAAAGCAGGTAAAGTAAATAGTGGAAATGATAGGAAGTTTACTTTCTGTTTGAAAGGGAAAGCTAGTACTGAACTTCAGTAGCTTTTCACCATGAAAGATCATCTGATCTTTTCCAGAGAAAGCTTTTTATTCAGTCTTTGGATTTACAATATTGCTAGCTTTAATCATGACAGACTAACATGTCTACTATCATCAATTTGCAACTGAATCTAAATGATTTGGAGGACACTCTTAGCAGGATGAACCCTTGGCTGCAGTTCAAACTCTCCTCAAATGGTATACTTCCACCATGGTTCTCAAAGTGTGGTACTGGACTAGTAGCATCAATATTATTTGAGAACATGTTAGATATTGTTAGAAATGAGAACTCCAGGATCCTGCTCCAGACCTTCTGAATCAAATTCTGGAGGTGGTGCCCAGTAATGTGTGTTTTCACAAGTCTTCCACCAGGTTCTGATGTTTTCTCAATCACTCATCTTATTTGTAGCAAAGTGTAGTCCTGGAAAGAAACTCAAATCACACTTCCATTAAAGTGTTTATGCAACTTTGGTCAAGGTAACTGGTCTCTGAAGCTGTGGTCTTGTACAGAGTTGAGAAAGACACAATAATAATTACCCCTTTCTGTTTTTATGAGAAAAGTCACAATCTTTCTGCCTGTTGTTCCTTACTCTTTGGATAATAATTTTGCTCATTAAATCATTTAACTGTTGCATTTAACAGTTCAATTCAATTGCAATCTAAAATAAAAGAACAACTTAAAAAAATAAAACAAACAAACAAAAAAAACATTTACCCTCTGATGTCTCCTGGAGAGCTCTAATGACTTCAGAGTAATCATATCCCAGTGACTTGACTTTCCAAATGCTGACTTACAGTGAATTTCATCTACAATAATTTTGTGAAACACTCCCCCACCCCTCTTTATTCTCACTTTGGGGGCAGGCCTTCTTTTATTTTTTTTTTATTTTGTTGTAAAACACCAAAGTAGTAAAATAGTTTGTTCAACTAGTAATTTAGAACTTTATATTGGCTCATAAACACAAAGATAACTCTGCAATCCTAGACCTTATACATGATATAAGAAAATGGATGAAAAAATATACTACTTTCTCTTTTAGCCCTTAAAGTGTCCTGCTTTGGGGACAGGAAACACAATGTTCAGGTATTCAGGTCACAGACATTCAGGTAGCAAAATTTTGCTTAAGACACACAGTCCAATGTTTCCCAAATAGATTATATTATGAGACTATACTTACCTATAAAGAGCACTATTTTTAAAAATACTGACTACTGGGTAGATCTCCAAATCTATTGAATTGTAGACTGTCTAGTTAGAATTTCAGAATTCAAATTTCACTTTTGCGCTCTGATATGTTGGGTTGGTATTGAGAAATCTTAAACTTTTCCCCATTTGTATAAAGTTTGAGTCCCTCTAAATATGGCCTGAGAGAGCAGAAACTAATTGTTTTGTTTGTAAATGTGGGTTCCAAGTCAAGTACCTGTCTCCTACTCTGGCTCTACCACTCTAGCTGTGTAACCTTAAACAATCTCTGTGTCCACAGGTGCTTTTACTGAAAAATGGGACTATTTCATAGTTTAGTACCTGCCTATGTTTTTATGACTGCTGTAAGAAATTACCACAAAACAAATGACTTAAAGCAACCGATACATTATCTCTTAGAAAAGTCAGGTATCTGAAATCAAATCAAGGCAGGGCTACATTCCCTCTGGAGAGAGACCCGAGGGAGACTCCTTTCTTGCCTCTTTGAGCTTCATCATGTTATGATCAAATGTCTCCAATTTCTGCCCCATCTTCATAGAGCATAGGATAGAGTCACCTCCATGCTATGCCACCCAAAAGGACACTTGTCATTAGACTAATAATTAGTTATTAGCCCTGATACTCAGGATGATTATCTCAAGGTCTTGAAGAGAGACTTTTGTTTCAAATGAGGCGCCATTCTCAGGCCTGTATAAATAAAATGAACAACAGCAAGGGTTGGTGCAGATGTGGAGAAAAAGGAACTCTCTTACACTGCTGGTGGGAGTGCAAACTGGTCCAGCCACTATGGAAGATGGTGTGGAGGACCTTCAAACAATTGAAAGTGGAATTGTCATTTAACCCAGCAACCCCACTACTGGGAATCTACCCAGAGGACATGAAAACACTAATTCAAAAGGACACCTGTACACGCATGTTTATTGCAGCTCTGTTTACAATTGCCAAGATTTGGCAACAAACCAAATACCCCAAAACCAATGATTGGCTGAAAAAAATGTGGTACATATACACAATGGAATACTATGCATCAATGAAGGAGGACAAACATTTATCATTCACATCAACATGGATGGTACTAGAAAAACTCCTATTAGCAGAAATAAGCCAAAAAGAAAAAGAGAAATACAGGATGGCCTCACTTATATGATGGACATAGAGAAAAACAAACAAATGAATAAGAAAAAAATAAAAAAAATGGGACTGAACAATGGAGCAAGAGAGGAGGAAGGGGAAGAAGGTGGGGGAGGCAAAGGGCACAATAGAGTAGGATGGTTAACAGGTGTTAAAAAGTGGGAAAGCCCTGGGGTACACAATAATGTAATATATATGCAAATTTAAAAATTTTAATTGAAAAAACAACCATCACAGAGATAGTTGACATTCTCTGTGGATATCTCTTCTATCCTATTCCCCATTATATATTCCCAGAAATAATAATCAGTACACAGGATTGATGTTTGCCATTCCAGTGGTATTTGAAACTTTTAAATCACACATCAGTAAATAATATGTTATTTTGAATGGTTATAATTTTGTAATTATGGCATTGTAATATGTATACCAACCTATGTAACTTGCTTTCTTCCCACAAAAATTTTCTTTAATTAAAAAAAATAAGGAGCCATTCTCAGATTCTAGGAAGTAGGATAAAGTAGTCAATCTTTAGGAACTTCTCTTTCAACTCCCTACAATACCTACTATGCAAAGACAGATAGTAAACTGCTTAATACCTACCTGTTACATGGTAAATACTTTACAAATACTATTTTTACTTCCTGATGCAGGCTCTTCCATATTTGCGGAGCTTTTGACTGTAGAAACATCTGCTTCATCTGGAATTAAAATAAATATAACATTTTCTTATCAGCATGCTTCTGTTTTGTGGGGTCAATTAGAATAGTTTGATTGTCTTCCACTGAAAACCCTTAAATAACTTGAAGGTACAGTTCATGTATTTAAGAACTATAAGCGTAATCTACCTCGATGGCTCTTAATCATCTCTACTGGGAGGAAGTGTCTCTAACTCTCCTCTTCTTGTGATTTTTTTCTCTGTATCTTCTTTAAACAATAGGAAATATTAGATTGTTTAATATAATAAATTTAGATTGACACTACAAACCCTTTTATGATATGTCTGTCTCTGAAGTGTTCAATTCTAAAGATAAGAAGGCTACTTTCAGGGCTAGACATGTATAATTAATAATTGGGCTATGATAAAAAATTTCTGTAGTTGGAAAATGAATTTACTTGAGCAGATTAAGATGCTACCCTTACCGGGAATCATCAGAAGAAAAGATGAAGCTATAACATAGCATTATCTCAATTGAAAATATTAATGTTTTATCTTAATAACATAAACAAAAAGTAACTTTTTGTATACTAGATAGACACACAAAGACCTAAATAAGACAATCAACAATAATGCTAAGCAAACTTTTATTTTTAATTTTTGAAATTTTGATAAGATCACTTATGCTGGACCAAGTGAGAGATCAGACTCCTGTCCAGTGTGGGAGATGGGAGTTGAAATTTCAGATTAGTTCTGATGCCTCATGACAGTTCTCAATCCTCCAGATGATTACCTTGATCTATGATTTCACCAAAGGTAGCATATTGGGCCTTAGCCTCTACTTAAGCACACCATCCTTCCTCAC
>PVHY01021947.1:0-23082 GCA_004024945.1 Uropsilus gracilis
GGGGGGGAGGGGGGGGGAGGCTTTCGGGAGGAGCCTCAGCTAGTCAGTCACGCAGAAGTTTCTCTTTCGCTCTAGAAGCCAAACCCCCAAACAGGCTTCCTGCGCACGAGGGGAGGGGGCGGAGGCGCGGGGACAGAGGCGTCCCGGAAGGGCTGCCCGGCGTTCACACCCACCCAGCACCCCTCCCCCGCCCCAAACAAAGCCCCGGCTCTAGTTCCAGGATACGTTACCTGCCCGGCGCTCCCGGCCCCTCGTTCATGGCATCCCGCGCTGGGCGCGCCCGGTGCGGGTCCCGTTCCCCGGGGCACACCAAGTGGTGGCCCCGGGCCGGGCGCATCCCCCTCTCTCGTCATGTTGGGGAGAATGGAGGGCGGGGAGTAGGGGAAGTGGAAGCGGCGGCTGGGACTAGGGGAACTTACTGATAAAATTTAAAATAAAAAAGAAGCGTCTAACTGGGCCCGGTTCTGGCCAGAGTCAGCAGAGACGAGTTAGCTTTCCGGGGGTCGCGAGCGGGGGCGGGGGAGGGTCGGGGAGCCGCCCGCCCCCCGCCCCCGGTCCCCAGCGGCGGCGGCAGCTGCACACACAGAAGCCCATTGTCGCCGGTGCCCGGCGCGCAGCCCCGCCGACTCGGCCCGGCGGCCAAGCGCGTCAGCGGCCCCGTCAGCCGCGCGGGGCTCCGTGACGCGCGCGCAGCCCGCTCTATAAATAACCGGCCGCGGGGCGGCCCGGGCGGCTTTCCAGTGACGCCGGGGCGAGGCGCGGGAGGCGGAGGGCGAAAGGAAACAATAAAACAGGCCGCCAGCCTCCCTCCGCCCTTCCCCCCGGCCGCCCCGGGTCCAGCCGGCCGCGCTCCCCTCCACCAGCCCTCGGGGAGCGCCGCTGCGGGTGGGAAGGATCCGGCGGAGCCCGCGTCCAAGCATCGGGCTGGGAGCCCCGTAGGCCGGGGCCGAAAGCTCTAGGGTGTCGCAGGGGGGTGACTGTACGGGGGGTGAACTTGGCGGCGGGTTTAGTTGAATGCGTTTACTTACTGACAGATTGATTTAAGCACCCTCATGCTTTCTCCTCCCTGCCAGACCCATTCTCTCACGGATCGGCTGTGTAAGAGTAAGTCCTCAGTTCGAAACAGATCAAAAACTCCCATCTCAAATGTCCTGATCTGGAATATTTTAAAGTGTATGCATGTGTTTGCAACGCAAGGGGTTCAGCCTTCGCCCCACTCTCTCTTAATCCTTTCCTCAATTCCACCAAAATTATTTGTCCAGGTGTTTGTGGGTCCAGGCCCAGCCATATATTACTTACTTCAAGGGGTGTTGTATAAAAGGTGCCCAGTAGAAGCAGGGATTCCAGGACTTTTTCTTTCAGCTCCAGGGTACTTTGCACCTCTTTTTGGCATAGACCTCGAATATAGCACATTTGAATTTTCCAAAGTTTATAATCTTTCAGTATTCTGGATTTACCTCAGGTTACCACTTACAGGGTTCTTTTCTGTAGGTAAATATTTTGTGCGGACTTTCTGTTTTAGCTTCCATACTCAGGCAATCTATCTCACACGCCATCACATTGCTTCTGTCCTATCAGCTGTCCAACTGGAGGTTGCTGTTTGAGAAATCAATTAATCAACTTACAAGACAGTGACTTCTGAGCAAATTTTCTCAAATAGACACACTCCACAGTTTGTGGGATGCTGATATACAATTTGCAGGTGTAACTGAAGTGTTGAAATTACCTGGGATGGATAGATTGAGCTAAAAGGACTGAGGAAAGTGTTTTTGATTCTGAAGACAAATGACTGTAATAAAGGGTTCACTTAGTTTAGACTTGGAAGACTAGGAAATCTGGATTTTAATTGGGTCTTCATTGTACCTTTCTCTACCCCCTTGCAGAAATTACATCCCCTCTCTGCCCCAGTGTCCTTATATTTGCTATGAAGGACTAGTAGTTTCTAAATTTCCTTTCAACACTAATAATCTAGGATGCCAAAGGATATAATGATGTTCAAATGTAAAGTTACTAATAGAAGCATGCAGTGTCTCATGGAAAGCAGATAACCAAATGTAAATTCAGTCTTCTGACAATTTATAATTTCGTATCTTCCCAAAAAGAAAATACACTAGGACCATTTCAGAAAGTGAATTCAACTACACCATCACACTATTTTAAGAGGAAAGATAGTTTTTATTATGTTTACAAAACATTTACAAAGCAGATGTAATTGCAATCTGATCTGGTTTTGACCCTTTTCAACATCACCTTTTCATGTGAATGAATGAATTATGGGCCGCAAAATGTGCTAGAACCACTTTGTTCAGTTTTGCCTCCAAATCCAGCTTGCCATGGAAGTTTTCAGTTGAAAGACACTAAATTGCCTATCAGTGATTTGTATTTGTGATACAAGCAAAGTCTTCTGATTAACCTGCATCATAGAGTCATATCTGCCTTACGCTCTTGTCCTCAGGTTGGTAAAGGAAGAAAACAAAAAAGCAGCAGGAACAAGTTTAGAGCCAAAACATTTGCTTCACATAAGAACCACCAAAGTGTGATCACAGTTAAAGTTAACCGGTATTTTCCGGGTTCTGAAAGCACATCTGTCTTCCTTTCCCATGAAGTGCTTGATGTCTCTAATTTAATTTCCTCTTAAAGTTCTTTCTTCTGCAGATTTAAAAAGGTATTTTTCACTGTTGCTTTCCTTAAACGTCCCATACCTCATATAGTTTTAAATGAAAGCTCTTACTTGCTTCTTACCCCCTTTTTAATGTTGTCAATTCCATTAACCATTATCCTTTTACCTCTAGAAGATTTTCATAATGTTAATGAGCATCCAGGCTAAAACAGCCATATGTCTAGTTTTTTGGGTTTTTGATGTTTGTTGTTTTGGGGGGATTTTGTTGTTTCTTGGTGGTGGTGGTGGAGGAGGAAAGGAAAACTTAGCAGCTTAGCTCTAAAACTGGCAAAAAAATACAGTAAAACAATTTTACTTTTTTCCCTCCGAACAAAAGAAAAAAATAAAAACAAACTTGCTGAAAGTTGTGAAATAGATGATTAAAAATATAGAAAATCTTAAATCTCCCTGATGGCAATAAGGCTTGCTACAATTTCTCAAACACAGTGAATATTTTTGAATGTGGACATTTCTCAATCTTTCCGAAGTTTCTGTCTACCTGAGGTTAAATCCTTTGAAAAGACTCCTTTACAGTAACAGTATTGAAGAATTCATTAAAGAAACTACTGTGTACTCTTGCTTTATTATTCAACTAATACTGACCTGTATTTAGAGATTGGTGCCAACCAGGTTTAGGCTTTACAGGAATGAACACAAATATTTACCATGTCCTGTACAGTATAATTTTGGTGATAAGAAAATTCATTTTGGAAAATGTCATTGACATTATAGTATAAACAAATCTCAACAACCTTCAAGTGGACAATAAAGTTATTTAGAAAAGTAATGAGGAATTCTTAATATTCCAAATAAGACAAAAGTGGCAATACAAATTATAGAACTAGCTTTCTGTATTTAAAAAGCCAGGAAATTAAGGCAGGCAATGTTCTTAGAAATAAATTTCACTAAATTCAGAAAATTAACAAAGTTTCAATATCAGTTCAAAATATGAACATGTATAACGAACCCTTCTGATGAGTTTTTTAATATTGATGGTTCATCCCTCAACTTCATAGACTATGATAACTGGCTAAGATCCATTGCAAACAACTTTGATCTTTGGTATAAATTTTAACTTCAAGCTAGGATTTGTTAACAATGAATTTAGAAAATTCTTTTTGAGTATTCTGTCCCTAGATCTGTTTGTCCTTTGTACCATTGGTGACTTTTCTTTTTCCACTGATCTTTGTCACTAGAAAGCTCATTCTGCAAACCCAGTTTACTATTTAGGAGTTGGTTATTAGATGGGTGTAATCAATGGTAAGTAGGAGCAGATTTCAATGCAGGAAGGTGGGGAAAACCAGGCTATCCTCCACTCTCCTGTCTTGACCTAGCACCTCCCAAATGACCCCTGACTCTTGACTCTGGTTTCCAGCAACTTTGTGTTTTGCTTTTATTCCTACAGCTTAAGGGTTATAGTGGTTCTTTTGAGTTGATTCTCAACCCTTCTATCACTGCCTTTACAAAAGACTTGAATTTAGTTTTTCTGGTGTAGAATAACTTAACAGCAGTTCCTGTCTTCCTGGATGGAGCCTGACTCCACACATACTGTTGAAAGGCATTATTATTCATACACAGCAAAAACTAAGCTATTCCTTGTTTTTCTTTTGCTAGAAATTCTTTTTCTTTAATGTGCTATTTAGAATGCTAATAAAGGGTTTGATCCTCTGAAAATCAGAACCTCCACCCCAAACTTTTAGAGTCAATTTTCCATGAACATAATATTCAAAATTATAAACACAATATATTACAAACTTTATTGTTCATTAGTCAAACAGGCCTAATATTTATCTGAAAGGACACATAAATCCCATGCTAATAAGAAGGATGGCATATAATACCTGTCAGAATTTAATTCATATTACACATCTTCTATGAGTACTACTCATTAACAGTTTGTCAGTAGCTTTTTTTGTCTCAGATCTGAAGGAGAAAGAAGAAAAATGAGTGGTAGAAGGGAGAAGCAAGGGGAAAAAGGAGACAGGAAAACAGAAAAGGAAGGAAGAAAAAGCTCAGTATTGTAAATTTAAAACATTGTATTTATGAATTTGGATAATATTTTGCAATCAAAATTATGTCTCCTTTTTTTCCATTGTATTTCAGACTATCACTTCTCTCTCCTCACCTTTATAAGCAGGTTTCCTTTTACATGTTCATTGTCCTAAAAGGGGCAAATAAATGTGCTCTGAGTATTTCTGGCTTTGTTTCGTAAAACCTAAACTTTCTGAGCACAGACCTAGTATCCTGAAGAAGATTCAAAGAGAAAAGGATTTCCCTGAACTACAAGGAGGAAGTCCTTGGGAACATACAAGGAGAGAAAACCAAGAATACTTAGTATTTCCTTAGGAGAAACAGGAACTAGATCTAATCATAGAGCAGTTGCCCAAGAAGAGATCCAAGGTACACTTGGCAAAGGAGTTCCATGAGATCATGGCCTTTAGCATCTAGGTGTGTTACAGAAGATGAATCACCACACAGGTATTACCTAAAGTCATTCATAGGTACCAGAGATTATACTACTTCCTTTCATTGACAAATCAGCATGCCAGGGAGCCACAGTGATAGGTCCAGACTTGTGTGGGAATTGTCAGGAATGTTTCCTCTTTAATTTTGCTTTCTGAATTTGGTCATGGAAATATGTAAAATACCACCATAGGGCCAGAGTCTGCTAGATCAGAGAGCCAACGCAGAAAATGGATCCAAGAGACAAGTTGGGGACTGAAAACATTTGAACCTGAATCAAACTATTCCTGGAGCAAGACCTAACACTGGAATCAAATTATATGCATAAATCAGTTCTCTTTTAGCTAAAATGAGTTAGGATTGAATTTTCTGTCACTTATATTTGAAAGAATTGATAATGCTTATTCCTAAGACCTGTTTCAAGGTCATAGTGCTGGGGCATAGTAAATACAGGGCTTATCTGATGACTAATATTGAGGCATACATATATAATGTCAATTTATTATGCTACTTGGGGAAAGGTTTAATCACATAGGAAATAGCATGTCAAAATCAAATGGGAGTGCCCATTTTTGATAAAGATTCCAGGGAAGATTAAAGTCTTATTGCCACAGAGGCAGTAAACCCTACTACCAGTCATTACAACAGAATTTATTTGATGGTCCAAGCTGGATATGAAAAACATAGCAACCTTTGGTCCCTGTTTATCTCTCACCTCTTCTCTTATTACTGCACCCACCTGTCAGTTTCTGGTCCGGCCAACTAACAGTAACAGTAGGACTCCAAATTGCCCAAACTATATCACACTAACTTAGTACCTTTGTCCTGACTCCGGCAGGAATGAACTTCCTTTACTATTCTTCAACACTCAGATAAGGCACCCTAACCTCTATGAAATTTTGCCTGACATGAACACTGAACTCCTACCTCCCACCCACATACTCTAAACTTAACCACTACTTACTGCATCGCTCTCTACATTTATCTACTGTGACCTATGTGCATTTTTTCTCTATTTCCTTTACTAGACAGAGCTCCATGAGGGCAAGAATTCTCTTCATGTCCTTTTTCTGATCTAGTTATACTCCGTATGAAGGTTCAGGTTCATGGTTTTCTTTGTAAAGAGTACTGGCCCATGTCCTCCTGCAGTGCTCTACCAGTCTCCTATAAAAAACGTTATGCATTTTTCACCCTCAGGATTTCTATTGTAAGATGCACATTTCATTCAGCATTCAGGGTTTCAAGGTTAGTAGACATTTGTTGAATTAAGAGGTACCATTAACATTATTTGGAATTTTAAGAACATTTATTTTAAAGGTATATCCATTTAAAGATTACCAAATTTTTAATGTTGAAGCATAGCGCCATGGTAGAAGCAGTAATGTCCTTGAAAATATGTTAAATTGAGAAAGTTAATATTCACATAGACATCAAAAGACTTGTAAGATATGCTTCCTTAACGATTCTATAATTCTATCCAGTGTTTCCATTCCATTGGGTGGGGAGAGATGGTATGGGAAATGATGGAGAGCAGGGTAGGATCTGTGGACACATTAATGGGTACAAATGGACTGATTACTGGGCTAAGCTCTTTAATTCTGTACCTCATCTTTATCATATTATATCAGGCATACACAGACCCTACTTAGTTTTTGAAAGCTAATTATGGTATTTTCAAAAGTCCTCAAGGAAGTTAAGTTCTTGGTCAATTTTGTAGTATATACAATGGTTTATAAATACATACAAAAACAGGACCAGAAAATATAGTCCTCTCTGGCTCAATAAGTCCAAGACACTCAGACATACCTTTGAAATTCAGTCTGAAGTTCCCACTATTCCTCTCTTTTCCTACTTCTGGTCTATGTCTATGAATGGATGGTAAAAAACTGATATATAGTCTTGTCTTCATCTATATCATAGAGAGGTACATCACTGCTGTCTTTATAAATGTCATTGATATAAGATTTCTCCTATATCAGCAATGATGTTATAATACATTCAACTTTGGTATTTAGTTTGTATGCCTTAAATTCAAAAGCTCTTCACCCACTGCTGCCCACATATGCTGACAACTGTTCTGATCCCAGCAGGAGTAACAGATTTGATTTCTTAAGCATTGCAGAACTACAACCAGAGTGTTATTATTAGATGAAAGATCTCATATCTTTGCGATAGAGAAAAAGGAAAAGAATTGAGATGAAAATAATCTATCCTATTTAAAAATGCCCCACATTTTCAAAATTGTAATTCAGTTTTTGAAGGTAACATATTGAATGACTCAAAATTCAAAAGGTGTAAAATTGTATACAGAGAATAATTTCCATCATATCACCAATCCCCTACTGGCCAGTCATATCCAGGCTAAAGTAATGTTATGTTATAGAATGTTTTTATTTTCTCCCAGAGATAGTTTTGTATATACAAGCAAATATGAGCACACACATCTGTTTAAGTATATATTTTCTCTACTACCTCTTAACAATGCATTTCAGAGACAGCTATATATCAGTACATAAAGATGCTTTCAATGAGTTCTGGCTGGATACCATTCTATTGCATATATATATATATATATGTATATTGCATGTATATGTATACATATATATATAATATTTTTTCACCAATACCAAAGGAATAGTCCTTTAAGTTGTTTCCAGTCTTTTGCTTTAGAAAGGTATCCTTGGCCGGGCGTGATAGCGCATGTCTGTAATTCAAGTGCTGGGAGGCAAGAGGCCTGGGATCACTTGAATTCACAGGTCGGAGACTACCCCGGGCAACATAGCAAGATCTGGTCTCAAAAAAGCAGCTGGGCATGGTGGCGGCATCTGTAATCCCTGGAAGATTGAGGCTGGGATCGCTTGAGTCTGCGGGATCAGGACTACTCCTGGCAACATAGCGAGACCAAGACCTAATCTCCAAAAAAAAAAAAAAAAGAAAAGAAAAGAAAAGAAAGATATCCTTGCAGCTACATCATATATCATTTTACTTATGGCCAGGTATCTCTTTAGTCTCTCAGAAGTTGAAATTTCTTAGAATTTTTAAGGACTATAATTTATTCATTTTTAATATGATAAATGATTCAGAAGGATAAAAGGATAAATTTTGAAAAGTAAATCTTCCTCACTCTTCCCATGCCCAACTATACACTTCCTTTTCCAGAAGCAAGTATGTCACCAACTTGTATATCCTTTCAGAGATTTTATACATACACACAAGCACATACATGCACATGCATACTTACAAGATGTATATGTAGAATTGAATTGATTTAGGCAAATTTGTACTGGTTTCTTTGTTGTAGTTTGCAGATCACCAGGCTGTTTCAAAGATGGCTGAAATGATTAAGTAAAACTATTTCAATTAAGAATGGACTCTTTTTTACTACCTCATATCATCTAAAGTGATAAGTCCATCAGTTTTCTCTGTGCACATCTGTTTTGTGTGGAGGGGGGAGAGCTTATATAAAGAACCACACAAAAATTGTCTAAGGACATCCAATCTAGAGTTTGTCTTGTTTACTTGGTTAATAAACCACAATGACTCTGTAATTCTATCTTCCTGGTGTATTTATGGGTCTTCTCCTCTATCTCTAGTATCAAGTCCCTATGTCCCTTTTTCCCTTTGGCACATGTAGTCCTCTTTTACTTGCTCTCTCTCTCTCTCTCTCTCTCTCTCTCTCTCTCTCTCTCTCTCTCTCTCTCTCTCTCTCTCTCTCTCTCTCTCTCTCTCTCTCTCTCTCTCTCTCTCTCTCTCTCTCTCTCTCTCTCTCTCTCTCTCTGTCTCTCTGTCTCTCTGTCTCTCTCTCTGTTTCTTTCTCTGTGTCTCTCATGAATGCTCTCTGTCTCTCCTGCTCTCTGTCTCCCCCCCATATTCCCACTGCAAGAGCCTATAAGATACTTTTTTTTTCAGTTGCCACAATTCAGAAAAGCTCTGTTTTTCTTCCCTCTTATCTGATTAATACTTTGGCTGGTAATACAGATTTAGGTGGGAACTATTTTTTGCCAGAAATTTATAGGCATTGCTCCAGCCTGTGAAGAAATACAGTATCATTATGACTTTTGATGTGATCATTTTCCTCTCTGCAACTTTCATGATTGCTTTGTCTTCTATATTCTAGAATATTGCAATGATATGCCTTGATGTGATTTTCTTTTGATCCATTATATTGAGCACTGGATATGTGAAAATCAATGTGAAAATCAATATCTTATAGTTATGGGAAATTTCTTGAATTATTTCACTAAATAGTTATGTATACCTTTTTCTTTGAGAGAGAATGTTTTTCAATTTTCTTAGTCCTTTCCTCTTAAAAAAATTTTTTTTGCTAAAAAACAATGCTCTCAGAAAATTTATTTTACAGCATACAGCATTCTTATATACTTTAATTTTTTTATTTTATAGTGGCAAAATATTTAACATAAAAATTTACATTTTAATAAATTTTAAATATACATTTAAGTGGCATTAAATACACTCTCATTGTGGTAAAACCATTATCACTGTTCATTTCCAGAATTTTTAATCTTCCTAAACTTCCTAAACTTAAACTTCTACAGCCACTTAACTCCCCATTCTCTAAGTCCCCTGGTGATCACTATTTTAGTATTGTTTCTTTGACTTTAATGACTATGTATACCTCATGAAATTGGAACCATATAATATGTCTTTTTGTGTATATTTTATCTAATAAACTTCATTCATACTATAGTTTGTGTCATCCATTTTAATGCTGAATAATATCTCACTGTGTTTACATACTACTTTTTGTTTTTTCATTCATCTGCTAATGAATAATTGGGATGTTTTCATATTTTGGCTAATGTGAACAGTGTTGCTATAAACATTATAATATATTTTTAATTTATTCTATTAAGTAATATCTTTATTTCTAAATAATTCTTGTGACATTCTATTTATATAGTATTTTATTCCTTTTTCAAGGTTGTAAGATCTTGTCTTAAATTCCTGAGGAATGGCATATATCTTTATGTGTGTATAAACATGTGTACCTATATCTATCATAAATATATATGTGTGTGACTCTTTCAAAGTATGTAGATAAGTTCATTTCTCTCTGCATTGTATCCATTTCTCCCAAGCTGCATTTGATTGCTTGCTTATTTTGGTCTCTCTTTTCCATGTTAGTGATTTTCAAGATGTCTTACAACCCTTGATTTTCTGGTCTTGATTAAGAATGAAAGACTTAAGACTGATTGGGAGCTGTGAACAAATATATGTATATGGGAATCACTGACCTTATGTTTTACACAAGATGACATAGTAAGGCACTGTTGTGCATCCTCATTAGCAATATTTAAAAAAATTTCCATTTGCAGTGGTCAGTTTACCAGTCTGAGAAAAGTCCACCTATCTCTTTCCTCAAAGGCTGAGATCTGACTGACAGTGTCCTCTGCACTGAGTGTGGGAAGGGGTATTTTCAATAGAATGTTCAGGTCTTCAATGTGCTTGACCTCCCTGAGTCCAAACCAAAGCCACGGACTTAGGCCAGTGTGGAGAGAATCAGCCTCTCACTGGTATAAAATTGCAAAGGAGAGCTAAAGCAGCTAATTGCTTCTCAATCAACTTTCACCCAATTATCCTCCAACACTGACCTTCCATCCATCACTTTGAGTTTCAGAGTTCCATAGAGATACACTTTGGGGAACATTTTGAAGACTCTTGTAAAAAAAAAAAAGGGGGGGTTTCTAAACTTAACCTCATTATCAGTTTATTTCTATTCCTTGGTCTGCTAAGTCAGTCAAGTTTCAGCTGCCCATTTTCTTCCAATTTTCAAAAGTATGCTACTACTATCTCTTTTCTTCCTCCATATCTTTTTGTGTCTTAAGCAAAAAAAAAAAAAAGAAAAAAAGAAAAAGAAAAGAAAGCAAAAGAAAAGAAAAAAAGAAAAAGAAAGAAAGCTTGAATACTGCTTTTATAGGATTTCCTGAAGTGGTAACAGTTTAAGTGTGCTTTTAATCCCTACTTTAGCCCTGGACTGACACAGCATATTTATGCTTATCTGGAAAAGATGGTAAGATCTCTGTGATTCATCAAACTTCCACCCTAGAACTAGGGTATTTAGAATTGAGTTTTATGCCATTAATTTAATGTTGGCTTATCTCATCATTTTTAATAATATTTCTAACTTGACTAATTTCTCATAACAAAGGCATTAAAGTTTGGGCCTAAATCATATGACATGCCCACTTTAAGAGGGTAGTTGACATATCAGCAAATGAATTTATTTTTAAAAGGTAATTTGTCTTATAGACAAATTCCTATTTGAAGGAATAAGCATCCTGAAAATTATATTTACTTTTGATGAATTTTTAAATTTTAAATGATTTGTCCCCACTTATCACAGGTCTCCAAGTGATTTTTGTTTTTTGATAATTTTATTTCCTCTGAGGTCATTGCGATTGGTCAAATTAAAGTAGTGTTGCAGTAATCAGTGACTCTGTAAGAAGAAAACTTAAAAATAAAAATGGCACCTGTTTATTACCCAGATATATCTGTTCTCTCTGCTTCATTTTAGTCATAGCTATTTAATTTCCTGAAACAAAAAACAAACAGATTTTTCACTAATGTCAGTACTGCAGAACTAGCATAGGACAGAAGAGCCAGCTGTACTCGATTTCATCTTATGCATCATCAACAAAATTGGCAGCTCAGTTATGATTTCAGAGCCTTTATGGTTAATGATGATGTACAAGCTGTGCTTGATTTTCAGATACAAGCCTGATCTTTGCTGACAGAAAAATCTATTTTTGATATGTAGCTTGAGCAAATTTGATGCAAAATTATTGATGTAGGATAAACGCAGATCATGAAGATATCATTTTTAGACTCACATTTCTAACCCTAAACCCACTTTAGTATATTATTATTATAATCATCGTCATCCTTATAATTATTAGCATTACGATGGTGGTAAGTATTTAAATAAGATTGTAGTTAAGTTTTGTGAATGAGTCATATCGACAAGTCTCATACTAACTTAAGAATGTGACCGCAATGAAAAGGAGCAGCAGAACTAATTAGCAATCAATTCTCTTGCAAGCCTGTTCTGGGTATAAGGCTAATGCAAAATCATATGCTGCAAGTGGTCATGGGTAAAATTTTCTGATATTATGTAAAAAATGGTGGAGCAAATAGGTGTGAAAGAGAGAAAAGAAATGCTTCCTTGATTATAAATTCATTGACAACAGAAATTATACCTCAGTAGCTACCAGGAGCAGTTACTATTTTTAAAATTTGTACAAATCAATCTCATCATACTTACTAATGGTGTATCATCAAATTTTTTTAGAAGACCCAATATTGGCCTAGTGCCAGTTGATGTAACTATAAAATCTTGACTTAGCCTTTGTGTGTGTCTGTCCCCACTTTAGAGGCCCCACCTCACACACTCAGTTCATTCATACTGCTGGTTTCTGGGGTCATACTCCCTAACTACTGCTCTGCTTGCTCCTTCCTCATGCCATAACTATCACTCCTCACCCTTATCAAACCTTATCTGTCCTTTGTCACATTTCTTACAGATTTTTCAAGGACATACATGTTTAAAGCCTGAGAATATTTATTTTTTAAATATACAAATTACCTTTTTAAAAGGTACTCAAAGTCCTATTACCAGCAGTTGAAATGTCACATCTTTCTGTCTGTCGAGTGACAAAAATCTATATCCTACAATAACCAGCTTTTAGTTATTGATTCTACCCAGCTTATCATGCGTGTTTCTGAAACATAATGAGATAGTGAATAAGACCAAGGGTTTTGCAATCAAATGAATCTAGTTTTGAAACTCAAATCTGCCATTTACTAACTGCTAGTCACAATTAACTTATTTTTAAGATGGAATAACAATATCTACCTCAAAGGGTTGTTATGGGAAGCAAATGAATTAATGTCTAGGAAATGATTACTGAAGTTCTAAACAATAGTAAGAATTTAAGTTCCTACTCTTATTTATGTAAATTATATTAAATAATTAGTCTTTCTAAATAGCTTTTTTTTCTTAGTTTCTCATATACATCCTCTCTCTCCAAAAGTGAGTAAACCAAGGCTATGTAAGATATTGTTTCTCTGTGATTCTACATACAGGAATTAACAAATGAATTTCAAATTTCATTCAATCCACCATGAAATGTTTTTGATTAGGATATATATTTCCTATAAGGCAGAAATGCCTTATATAAAGATAAATACAGATTTCTACACAGTGTATTTTAATGGAAGCACATCGTATTTTGTGCTTTTCTTTAGTAAGAGCAAATGAAGCATTCTCTTAAAAGATGGGCCCATATATTTTGTATAACAATATTATAAGCAATAAGCCATATTTCAGGACCTACTTTACTATCAAGAAGCCCATCAGGTACCTTCAGATTACTAGAAAAGCACAGAAAATTATACTATGAGGATACTAAAGTAATTGTATTACTTGAAGTGCTACTTGGTTTATTATTAGGGAATAATTTAAACATTTGGAGAATCTTTTAAATTTATAAACAAAACAACAGCATCAAATATGTTTGGTTCAATTCTGCAGGATATGGTTAGTGTGCTGGGAGTTAAAAAAAAACCTTTTAGTAACCTATTTAAAATCATTAGGAATCAGCATCCAAGAGGCCATCTCCAAGTTCAGAGTTTACTTCGTATTTGTAGAGAACTCAATTCAAGGATCTTTTAAAATCATTTTTACAATTTTTGTCTGCTATATTGTCATAGTGAATTACTCTAACTAAGTTTGATGTAAAACACCAGACCCTCAAATAGACAGTTTGATGTTTAGCAAGATCTAAGTAATGGCTTGATTGGAAGCTGTTCATCTTTAAACATTGGTGAAACATGAATTAACCCTCTTCAATGATGAGTGAGTTTATGGATATAGACATGAGTAGAGTAAGAAAATCCTGCTCACTCCAATATGTGATGTTGCTTGCATCTTCTTTCTGTAGACACTCAATCAATGTGTTTTTATCTATACAAAGCCTTGCTTTACCCTTTCCCCATGCATTGGAGTCAACTCTGAGCATCCTGGGAAAGAGCCTCTAGTTCCAAGAGAGTCATCTACCATCTTGTACTATATATACTAAGACCACTCAACAGCATTGCCTCTATCACAACAGTTCCATGTCAAAGTCTCATATCACCAACTATCCACTTGGAAACTAGCGGGGTGAACAGATACTTCGTAACTTTACATCTTCCATTTTAAACTGGTTGTTTTCATTTTCTAGCAAAGTATCAGACACCCATTTTGACCCATATTTCTACTTCTTATCCTAACTCACTTTATCATCTGCTCTTTTTATTAGCCATAGTCAAATGCAGCCCACAGACTTTTTTGTAAACAAAGCTTTATCCAGTATGAAAAGAAAGTCCATTTCTTTTCGAATTGTTTATGGCTTCTTTCACACTAAAAAGGCAGAGTGGAGTAATGGACAGAGGTTTTCTGACTTGTAAAGTTAAAATATTAGATGGTCCATCATTCAATAAGTTTGATGCCCCCCAGCCTGGTCATTCATCCTCCTACTGGCTCTTACATCACTCATTTGACATGCTCTTTCACTTCTGCTGCCATCCCAAGCCCTCCCACTCTGCCATCTGGAGTTAACAGTTCGTCATCAGCAGACGTGTGTAACCATAACTTCATCTTTGAGTACCCCTTTTTCTTACTCTAAAACCTAAATGTGCCCTGTTAGAACTCCCAATGCAGTCATAGTCAAAAAGTTATTTTTTTTTTTTTACAATCTACCACCTACAGGCTCAATCCTGGAGTAGCTGTTCCTGCTCTTCAGTGCCTCTTCCAAGTCTTTCCCCTTCCTTCCAAACCCCCAATTCTTTGGAAACAGTGTCATTCACTCACCTTTTCTTTATACTGTCTTCATTATCTGCATTATTTGAATACTGCAGCACCTAGCTTGTGGTCTTTAATTTTTTTTTTTTTTTTGAGACTAAGGCTCACTGTTTTTACCTGTGGAACCACAGGCTCACGTTGCCTGAGGTACCACATACTCAAGCCACCCCCAGCCTCAGCTTCCCAGGTAGCTGAGATTACAGGCATGCGCCACCACGCCTAGCTATATATTTTTTGGAACTAGGTCTCGCTACATTGCCCCAAGCGGGATTTGAACCGCGATCCCTGGTCCCCACCGCGCAGCTTCCTAGACTGCTGCTTATAGGCATGTGCCACCATGCTTGGCCCTGTGGCCTTTAAATATTTTTTAGAAGACTTTATTTTAGAAGTATAGAATGATAGTCTTTATCCATCCTCAGCAACCTTCTCCTTCTGGTCATATTTTTGACCTTGTGATCATCGGTAAATCCATCATTTCCAATGTCTTAAGTTCAAGCATGCCACTCTGCCTACTGTCTCCTAAACTAACAGCTGAGTAAATCAAGTACATCTACACAAGCAGCATTTTTACTTCATTAAAACCTTCCAGTCTGTTGAGTTTCTGATTGTATCACTGTCAATCTGTCCTCCTCAGGTGCTCCTTCCTCCTTGCCTACCTGAGACTCTAGATACATCTCTAAGACACTGAGAAAACAATGTTCATTCTCTTATCTCTCTCATCTTTCCTTTCCCACCTGAGGTGCAATCTTATTTTTCATAGTCTCCTTGTATCCAAGTAACCATGTACTGATGAAGTCACAATAACAATACTGGCCAATATTACTTTAAATTATAGTTACACATCTCAAGTGTGTATTTAGAATACTCAGGGTTTTCCAGAGAAACAGCCCAACAAGAGAGGGAGGGAGATAGGTAATAAAGAATTGATTTATGCTATTGTAGAAACTGAGCTGTCCCAATATTTGCAATCAGCAAGCTGAAGACCCTGGAGCACAAATGATAAAGTCCCAGTCCATGTTTAGGAAACTGAGAACAAGAAAGACCAATAGTAAAAATTGGTTGTTTCCCCCCCCTCCCCATTTTACATAAGCTCTATGAAAGCAGGTTAAGTCTGTCTTTCCCCCTATATGTTATCTGTGCATATGACAGTCATAGAGAGGACTGAATAAAGATATTTTCAGTGATCTAATGAGTGAAAAATTTCTTTTTTGTTCAGTCTAATTCTACACCATAGGATTCTCAAGGGCAGGGATTTTGCCTTTGTGTATTACAGTGCTATATAGTTGGCTTCATAGAGTACTTGTTGAATGAGTGAATGAATTGCTGATATAAATGAGCAATAACCTAAAGATGAAAGTTATTAACATGATGTTCTACTTGTAAAATTTGCATTGGCATTTTTGCTTAAAAAAATCAGAATGATTTCTTTTAGGATTATACTAATTCCTTTTAAACTAGTGCTAATTTGTATAGCTTATCCATATGCATCTAAATTAATTTTTCTAACTTTAACTAAGGCTTATAAATAAATAAGTATACATATATGTATGTAGATAGATGGCTATATATACACCTACCCACACATATATAAAACATATGTTAGTCCTGTTCTAAGAATCTGCCAAACTTTCTTGGTAAGACTTGCCAATTGCAATCATGTGACAGGATGACAGTTCTCTTCTCTGGGAGAAGTCCAGACTTCCAGTGTCTGGGACAGAAATAATATAGACCAAGAAACATATATAGCTGATGATGGATGATTTTTGGCTCCCATAATGTGAGGTTTGTCTTCTTATTGGGAGCTTTTGAAAATCATTAGACCAGAAATTATTTTTATTTATACTCAGCTGAAATTTTTACTTCTTATTTTCCCTTTCTGTATGTAGGCATATTGCAAAAGCAATATGCCTGGTCAATATGGGATTTTTCTAAATGCTACCACTCAAAGACAGGCTCAGATCTTTGTGCCAGTATAACTACCTCATTTTTATTGGTATAGTAGCATCAGTCACAGGTGCTTTCCTACTATCATTAATATAGGACTGCTTAATGTAAAGATGTTTGTACCCTCAGGCAGAATTGCTTATGAGAAGAAAGGGACACTTCAGCAATTGCTTTTATGTACAGAGGACACAATAGGAAAGTTTTCAACTCTAAGCAACAAAAGAATCAACTAGCGAGTGACCAAAAAATGTGACCTCAGTGTTTCAATGGCTTTCAGGTTGCCATCTCTGTAGTTCTAGTTCTTCCCCCTCAACGTCAACTGATGGCTGCAACACAAATACATGGCCTGGCTCACCTTCCCCAGCAAAAAAGGTGTTCAAAAGCAGGAAAAAAGAGGTGCCATGGGAAAATTAGTATCTCCTTAATACCGGTCAATTATCAATGTGGGAAAACTCTTCCTCAGTCTTCTTTTTATATCATATGGGCTATAAACGGTTTCATGACAGTCTTCAGACCAGAACCTGGAGCCATCTATCCTGAGATCTAGGGATTGCTGCCTGATTTCTGAACAAATGTTGCATTATATTTGAAAATATGAGAAGAGGAATAGCTCTTGCCTTGGAAAGGAATAGTATCTTTCACAGAAGACCATCAAGAATGCGGTTTCACAGAGGAGATATGCTCATGTAGAAACTTAAATTTGTGCAGGGTAGGCAATGAAGTTTGTTAGCTACTTTCACGAGTACATGGAACAATCATAGAACTGCAAGTAATTAGATGTGACTGTTAGTTGTAGGTATACAAGAGAGAAGAGACTATAGAGGTCAGAAGAGCCATGACATGAAGACAGTATGAAAACAGGGAGTCAAGTTCTCCTAAAGCTAAAGTTGCAAATAAATACATATTTCTGGACTGTTCATTCTGAGAAAGTCTAGACATTTTAAGGAATGTCATCTTTCTCTTTCAAAGAAGGAAAAATGAAAATGGTCGTTTTTACCATTTCTAGTTGCTCTCTCTTCATAGCTAAATCTTGCGTGGGAATTTTTCAGCTGTTTGTTAAGCTACATTGTTCTTGGATGGAATATGGAGCCTCAGAGGACTTACTAGTATACTTCCTTTACTAAAGCTTTGGAGAAAAACAGCCGAGTGTTAGGAACCAGCCCTGCTATCTTGATCAATATTGATTGGAGCAAGAGATCAGTATATGAACCAAAAGCTGCCACTAGGAATGCACCTTATTAGATAATAACAGACTGTCATACTCAGATGTTTTCATTTGGGTAAAGTAGACAAAGTAAGTGACAGATGCCAGAAATGTCAGTAGTAGAGGCAATGTGACAATGTAACTAGCAGAGGAAGGAAGGAGTGGAGAGAGAAAGAGTTAGAGAGAGAACAAGAAGAGGAAAAGTAAAAATGACTGAGCTCTAGCAACTAATACAATAAATTTTTGATGTTGGAAACTGGGGGTAAAAAGAACCTAGAATGTGCCAACTTCCAGGAAAAGAAAAGACCAGTGGGCCAAGCATGTACCAACAGCTTGCAGCAAGAGGAGTTGGAATGACCAGAGGGGAGGAGGAGGAAAAAGGAAGGTGAGGTGGGGAGTAAGGGGTATAATACAACCATACAAATGTGACCAATATTGTATGGAAATTACAAAATAAAAAAAATTAAAAGAGTCAACTACTGAACAGTTGTTTAGTAACCTGGATTATGTGATCATGTTAATATCATCTGATCATAGAAAATCACTGACTGTGCTTTCAAATGTGATCTAATCTTATTTCCCCAAAGAGTATTATCCGAATATATTCAAATAAAGTCATTAATGAAGGTTGCAAGTAAACAGTACTTTGAGTCAGAGTGAATTTTTGCCCCCCCCTTCCAGGGTAAGCATCTGAGGTGTGAAGTCTTCAGGAATTGTCAGTGCTGTGTTGAGCTTGTAATGAATGGCCTATAGAGAAGTCTGTTTCTTTCTTTCTGGAATACTTCCAAATCAGAAAATAATTGTCAAAATGAAGCAGATACTCATGGAAACAACAAGAGAAAAGTGCTTAATTACTAGAAACTGAGGGACAGAAGAGACTTAGTTCATGGGTCCATCAGGCTGAAGTGTAGAACCTGAAAGAGCAAATAGGAGCAGATGGAAGAACAGGAAATAAAGTTCTGGGGAAAGCAGGCAACAGGAACCTGTTCCAGTTGAAGCATACCTTCTTTCCCCCCAGAAAAATAGCTCTCCAACATGACTACTCATCAGAATTACCTGGAGTATTTTTTGTAAAACCACATCTCCTGACCTTATACAAGTAATCAGAATTGATTACTTGAATCAGAATTGTCACTTTATAGCTTACTGAATCAGAATTGTTATTCTATACAACTACCTATCATCCACATACAAGTGAACTTTCACATGTTCACAGTAAAAATATCTGTGTGCTGAGGGCAACGGTCCTTTCTGAAGAAGACCATTTTCATTTTCCACTAGAATGTTTTTCCTTTCATGAAATTATGGTAATGAAACATAATACTTTAAAAATGACCTTAGCCAAATGAAAGCTAGTAAAATTATTGTTAGGTTTTGATCTTTGGTAATTACCAACATCACAATCATTAGTTTTGTGACTTTAAAATGAGAGTAATGTGAGTGAGCCTACTTGTGCTGGAGGGTGGGAGTTGAGGTCCTTTTGAACAACGCAAGCCCTTGGAGAAGAACTCCAGCACACCAGCTTAGGCTGCTGGTAGGGGTGGGGCTCAAGGGTGAGCCCCAAACCACCAGGATCTTGAGGTCTCAAGTCCTGGGATCTCAGCTGGGGAAACCAACTTCTGCCTCCATGTGGGCTGGGGTGGGGTGGGTATCACCTCTCTGGTTTACACCAAAGTCAATCAGACCTGCACGAGGAATGAAAAATACAATCTCTCCAGCTGCAGACATAATGGAGAGGAGAGGAAATAACAGCCCTGAATATACTCACCACCTGAGTAACACAAGCAGCATGTTGGGAACCACTGAGACAAGAAGGTGAAACCAGTGATTGAAGTGACCTGTCACAGATTCTACCTGCATCATCTCTGGGGCTGGGGAGCCAAACCCCCCATCCACTGTTAAGTGCAACATGAATGAGGCTTCATCCTTTACCAAGCAACAGGGGAAGAAAGCCACAGAGACATGGTTGTGGCCCCATGGCAGAACTGCTAACAAGAGAGAAAGGAGCTGGATCAACCACCTGGGGAAGTCTGTCCCCAAACACCTCCACTGCCAGCAGCTAGAAGTTGGATTCCCAAACCCAGATATCATAACTGTAGAGCACAAAACCAGCAACATGTAACAGACACCAGAAAAGATCCTGGAGAAGTACACTACATATCTACCCTTCAATTTTCTCAATAGTTCAGCCTGACACCCTCAGCTACTCCTGGAGATCTGAGCAGCCTCATCTGTTGCTGTCCAGGATGCAAATCTGCATCCAGGAGAAAGGACATAGTTCCAGAAAAAGAAAAGAGCAGTGGGTCAAACATGGACCAAAGACTTGCAGTGAGAGGAGCTAGAGTGACTAGAGCAGGGAAGGGGCAATGGGGAGGTAGGGTGGAGATAGGGATACAATATGGAAGGGAGGACCAAACCTAAGTGGAAAGATAACCATAGAAATATGACCAATATTATATATAAATTACAAAATAAAAACTGAAAACTGAAAAAAATAAAATGAGACTAATCCACAAATATGTGAGACCATCCAGTAACTACTTTACACTTTTAACTTGTTTCAGTCAGTGCTCATTTGCAGATTAGAAATAATCAAAGAAAACAAACCAATGAAACAAGAATATTTTCTTAAACTCTGTGAAACAGAAACTGGTTAGTAGGGAGAGGAGGCAGAGGGGAAAGGAGAGAAGGTGATAGGATTGTAACTGGAATTTTGGTGACTGAGACATGGCACCTGTGGACGCGTGAGATTGTATTTTCAAAACTATGTAGTTTTGTAAATAAGTAACAAATCAATAAAACTTGGAAAAATAATGAGAATAATAAAATATAATAGCAGGATTTTGTGTAGATTAAATGAAATAAAATATAATATGCCTGGTACATAGGAAACTCAAACTTCCTGTATTGTTAAGATGTTGTTTGCAAATTTGGATTATACCTGTTTTAACTAGAAAGGTGACTTTTGTTTCAGGTAATTGAAAAGCCTGTATTTCTAGTGAGCATTAGGTACTGTTTACATTGTTAGACTCTGACTCTTTCTATTCTACCCTCCTTCTGTTTTTTTTTTTTTTGTTTTGTTTTGTTTTTTTTTTTGCCTCCGACTTGTCCAAATGACTGCCAAGATCTACATACTGAGAGAATACTTTCCTGAACTCAGGAACAAAATTGCACTGTTAAAGAGATCTGCCTACCTTGGGACCAAGGATTTATGGCTAGGAGACACTGTGCTTTGGCTCGGTCAGTCTTTAGTTAGCCTGTTCCTAAACTAATGTTTGTGGTAAGGGAATTGGGATTACTGAACACATCAGGTCAATCAACTGACTAGTCCCTGAAGCTGGAGATTACGTAAATCCCATCAAAACCTAAAGTCTGCCACAGGATGGACAGGTGGTGAATGAAAATTGTAGGAATTACAATTCTCCTCATAATTTTATTTCTAAATATACTGACTATTATCTGCATGCAACAACCTCCTCCACATGTCCTTACTGTCTGCTTTAAAATAGTTTGAGTTAAAATTAAATAAATTACCAAAATTTTCTTTAAGGAAATGTTATATGCTTAATGTTTAGAAGTACCAAAATGTTGGTAATGAAGTTTTAAAAATACAGAAAATTAGGAGGAAGAAAAAAGGTTTTGATTCCACCATAGAAGATAACTATCACTAGCTTTTAATGTATTATCATTGTTTTTCTTTTATGTGTGTTTATGATGTATGTTATATAGAAACCTTTATGTATTATTTCAAATTGAATTTTAAAGTAATATATGTGTCGTGGTTATAAGAAGTAACCAATCAAGTTTTTCTAAATGAAAAAATACTGTAGTGTAAAATAAAAAGAAAGAAAGGAAGGGGAAGAGGAAGGGAATAAACAACAGCAACAAAAAAAAAATGGAAATCTCATTGAGATACCATCTCTTTTTCATCTCACATCAAATATTTTTTATTATGCAGTCGAGGCAATGCCATTTACATTTGAGTTTTTAGCATAATTAACAAAGAAATGCTCATCCATCTTAAATGACAGATAATATTTACCACTGGATGGTTTATTAGTCTTTTTCAATTAAAAAAAATGACTCAGGTAATCAATATGAGTTTTAAAGATGTGGAAACTCATAACTCAAGCTTCCTGGCAATAAAAATGACCACTGTTACTACATGTAGCTCTATTTTATGGAAGAGAACAAAAGGGTTTATGTATATTTTTCTTAGTGTGACTCACAACTTAGTAAATAGTTTGACCATTTTTATTCTAAATTTTTGTCAAAGTAATATATGCATGTAGTTTTAAAAAACAAAGGTATGGAAATCTTCTGTTCTACCTCTCTTAGTGTAATCTCTCTTCCTGTTCCATCTTCCAAGAGATAACTTTTAATTCTTTTACCTATGATTTCCAGACTCAACTGTCATGTTTTCTAATTTTTTACTATCATTTGCAGTTATTGATTTTCAATATTATTACCCCCTCCCAACCCTAAAAGATAGATTTTAAATGTGGATTCTTTTCCCTCCCCTGTCCATGTTCCAGATATGATGTCACAATTCTTGGTTTATCAAAATTCTCTGGTGAAAGAAGAACCTTTTTTCTATTGTTGTATTCATATAGCTATTGCTAATAAGTGAATATGTAGCCGGGTGTGGTGGTACATGCCTGTAATCCCAGTTACCTGGGAGGTTGTGGCTGAGGATCACTTGAATCCACAGGTTTGAGACAACCCTGGGCAACATAGCAAGACCTAGTCTCTTGGAAAGGAAAGGAAAGGAAAGGAAAGGAAAGGAAAGGAAAGGAAAGGAAAGGAAAGGAAAGGAAAGGAAAGGAAAGGAAAGGAAAGGAAAGGAAAGGAAAGGAAAGGAAAGGAAAGGAAAGGAAAGGAAAGGAAAGGAAAGGAAAGGAAAGGAAAGGAAAGGAAAGGAAAGGAAAGGAAAGGAAAGGAAAGGAAAGG
>PVHY01021948.1:0-23059 GCA_004024945.1 Uropsilus gracilis
TCATTCTTTGAACTCAAATTATCAGCTTGAAGAAATGTATTTGTTCCTAGCTACACAACTGATATGTTATCAGGAGTCCAAGGAGAAGTATGCACAGATGTGCAGGGTAAGGGCCATGGGAGGGTCATGGAGGCAAAACTGGGAGTACAGGAATCCATCCCCTTCTAGGGGAGACCCAGGAAGGTCAACCACCTCCACTAGTGGGAAAGGTAGCCATGTTTACCGAGCATTATTGACCCACGTGGAGTGTGGGGAGCTCCAAAATCTCTAGCCCACTGCTCCAACATTCCTATATAATCTGGAGGAAAGGAGAGGGCAAAGGACAGTGTGTTAGCAACTGCAGCCAGTTTGGCAGGTGCTGTGTGCCCTGAGAGAAGCCACAGAACTCATGCTAGCAGCAAAAACAGAGCTCCTAAAGTGCAGGGTGACAGGACAAGGAAAGCCAACATTATGGTAGCTGTTGCAGGAGAAAGTGGGACCCCAAAACTTGAGATCCCTGAGGGAATGAGAGAGGATGACAAGGTCACAGTAGCAGAAATGGGAAGAACCTACATCTCTCCATGATTCAGGCTGAGAGGCTGTGCTCCTTGGGCCAGATTTCTGCTCCAATGAAAAATGCAGTCTGGGATCCTGTGGGCAAGGGGCAAGCCACAGGTCAGAAAGAAAACTACCTCTGGAGCACACCTCGAGCACACTTCTCCTGAAGTGCCAGCTGATTCAGACAGAAACACAAAGACGGTGTCACCACTTGGCTCCTTCACCTGAACCAGGCGAGCCCAGGCATCTTAACGGAACCGTCTGGCAGTGACCATCACAGCAGGCAAAACAAAGTCAGCCCAAAGAACTAGCATGGTCCACTGGGTCATGTTGGGGTTTCTTCACTGGCTAAACTGTTACAAGAGTCAATACAAGCCACTGGCACATCACAGCAGGAAGGAGAGGGAAACGGACACAGCAGTCACACTGATATTTGGGAGGGGCTGTGGCGATAAGGAAAGTGCCTTCCTTTAGGCTTCGTTCATTTTCTACAAGGAACCTGAAATTAGACACAGCCCTATCGAGAGACAATTGTTAGCACCATCTCTTGCCATATGACAAATGGAAAATTTGAGCGCACTTTACCCATAAAGATGAAGACTTATCTCTCTCTATATAAAAGGACTATTAGAAACAAGTTTGTGAAAGCCAAGCATGCCTGTGTCCAGAACAGCCACAGCAGAAATGGCAGGCTAGTTGGCCACACAGAGCATTTACAAGACAAGCCCTCTTTCAGAAGAAATTACTAAGTTCTATCACAGAAGCAGATCTGACAGTTCACTTCATTCAATGCCTAAAGTAACAGCTAACATGCCAACTGATGGGGCTCAGGCCCCATCCAGTGAGACCTGGCACACAGGTGGGATTAGGGAGGACAGCAACACGGAAAGCTGCTGGGTGTGTTAGATTCAGACATCACCTTTATAAAGGCAGGACTAGACCATAGACTTTGATTGAGGCCCATACAGGTGCCATACGGTGCCAGCTGCCTGCTTCCCTCTTCATGCACCCGGGGCAGCCAATAGAGCTGCAGGGCTCCCACTCCCACTGTGGTTCTCATACTGTGTGGCTTTTACCCTACAGGCTCTTCTCATGGGACAGGAAAGCTGCACCCTCCAAGCAGGAGGCAGCATCTATAACCCTTCTTTTTTATCTGGTGGGAGGCACTAACAGCCCAAGCCCTACAAATGGTGCGATAGTTGCAGAACTACCTCAGTCAGCCTGGCTCAATTTATGAATCCGCTTGTCAGGAAAGCAGAATGTGCCCATGCAAAGATGACCAGAGAGACCCACCTGAGTCTCCTCCCTCACACCCTTGGGTCTCAGGCAGAAACACCCCACAAAACAGCCCCAAACCACCTAAGGGAGTCATGGAAATGAAGGTGCTCTAGGCTCTATCACCAAGAGACTCCGGTTCCTACAGCTCAGGGACCTGTGTACTGATGGAAGCTACGACTCCAGTCTCTCCACTTGAAATCTATGGTTGTTCTGCTCAGCTGTGTCAGCCCTGGGTCAAAGCATAACATAGTTCATGTGGTGATTGCTCAGTTCTACTCCCCTAAGCTCCCTGGACTTGGTAACCCAGCAGTGTGCCGTGTGCATCAAGTGACAGCGCCTGACATTGAAGAGCACAGGCCCAGTGGAGAGCGTGGGGTTGGAGGCCCAGGAAGAAGCCCCAAGAGCAGCCAAAATGCACAGTCTCCCTGGAGAGATGCAACCTCTCCTGCTCCTGCTGGCCTGTCTCCTGTGCCCTCGGTTGGAGGCAGGTAAGTGACAGTCCCCACCTACAGAAGCCCACCCCATGAATGCAGCTGCTGTTTTCACATACATCTTGGTTGCGGTTCATCCCCAGGAACTTTCTATACTCCAGGACCCATCTTCCCCCAAACCAGCAATTCTGGCATTTGATCAAAACTCAGAAGGAATGGAGGGAATAAGGCTGTCCTCCATACTACCATCTCTCCATGACCCAGACTGAGAGGCTGTGCCTCCTTGGGCCAGACATATATGTCCCCCAGGACTACCTTGTCTGGATGTCGAATCTTTATCGTTCCATTTTTTTCTTTGATTTTTTTAAAATACTTTATTATATAATTATTTCACATCTTTGTAATCCTCAGGGCTCTCCCCTCCCTGATTGTTCCCTCCCTCACCCTCCCCCCCACCAAGTTGTGAACTTTAGTTTGCTTTTTAGCTTGTTTTGACTTTTCCTCCTGGCCATTTGTTTTTTTCCTATGTCCCATGTATTAGTGAAACCACTTGGATTCTGTCTTTTTCTTTCTGACTTTTTTCTGCTAATATGATTTCTTCTAGGTACATCCATGTTACCATAAAATCATCAAATTTCATTTTTAAATGATGAGTAATATTCGATTGTGTATATATATCACATCTTTTTCATCCATTCATCTGTTTTGGGACATTTAGTTGTTTCCAAGTCCTTGCAATTATAAATAGTGCTGCAATAAATATCCAAGCACAAGTGTCCCTTTGTACCCACAATGAGGTCTCCTTTGGGTAGATTCCCAAAAGAGCAGTTGCTTGGTCGAAAGGCAGTTCCATTTTCATTAGCCTGAGGGTCCTCCACACTGCCTTCCTTAGTAACTGAACCAGATCCATTCCCACCAGCAGAGTAAGAGTGTTCCTTTCTCTCCACATCCCTGCCAGCACTTGTTGCTAGCCTTTTTTTTTTTTTAATAGGCCATTCTTACTAGTGTGAGGTGGTATCTCATTGTGGTTTTGATTGCATTTCTCTGATTGTTAGTGACAATGAGCAGTTTTTCATGTACCTATTGGTCATTTGCATTTCCTCTTTGGAGAAGCTTCTTTCTAGTTCCTCTCCCCATTTTTTGACTGGGTTTCTTGCTTTGTTTTTGCTAATTTGTGTGAGTTACTTATGGATCTTTGTTATCAATCTCTTATCACTTTCGCGGAGGGCAAAAATTTCCACCCACCCAGTTGGGTTTCTTTTTGTTTGGTCTGTTGTCTCTTTTGCTGTACAGAAGCTCTTTAGTTTGATGTAGTCCTAGCTGTTTATGTTTTCCTTCATTTTTCTGCCAGCTATAGATGTATCAAGAAATGAATTTCTGAATTGTAACTCATGGAGGGCCAAGTTTTCCTCTATGTATTTCATGATTTCAGGTCTTATATCCAAGTCTTTTATCCATTTTGAGTTGTTTTTTGTGCATGGTGTTAAGGAGGTAGAGAGGTGTCTTGGTTCATTTTTTGGCATGCCTTGATCCAGTTTTCCCAACACCATTTATTGAAGAGGCTGTTCTTGTTCCATTGTAAGTTTTTCACTCCTTTGTCAAAGATTAGATGACTATATATGTGTGGTTTTATTTCAGGGCACTCAATTCTGTTCCATTGGTTGGATTGTCTGTTCTTGTACCAGTACCATGCTGTTTTGATTACTATTACTTTGTGGCATAATTTGAAATTTGGGGTAGTAATACCTCCATTTTCTCTTTTTTGGTCAGAATGTTTCTTGATATTCAAAGTCTTTTGTTATTCCATATGAATTTCAGTAATTTTTGTTCTATCTCTTTAAAAATTGTCATTGGAATTTTTATAGGGATTGCATTGACTGTGTAGATTGCTTTTGGTAGGATGGCCATTTTGATGATGTTAATTCTTCCAATCTATGAGCAGGGAATGTCTTTCCATTTCCTTATGTTTTCTTCTATCTATTTCAGCAGTGTTTTAGAGTTTTCTTTGTATAGTTCCCAGGTATTTTTTTTCAGTGTGATGTTAAATGGGTTGGTTTTTTTTTTTTATTTCTTCTGCTGCTTGACTTTCAGCATAAAGGAAAGCTACTGACTTCTGTGTGTTGATTTTATATCCAGAGACCTTACTGAACTGGTTCATTGTTTCAAGAAGTTTTTCTGTAGATTTTTTGGAGTTCTCTATATAAAGAATCATATCATCTGCATATAATGATAGCTTCAATTCTTCTTTTCCTATTTGTATCCCTTTTACATCTTTCTGTTGCCTTATGGCCCTAGCTAGTACTTCTAATATGATGTCAAAAAGTAGTGGGGAGAGTGGGCATCCTTGCCTGGTTCCAGATCTTAATTGAAATGATTTTAGTTTTTCCCCATTTAAGATGATGTTTGTTGTAGGTTTGTCATAGATGCTTTATTATGTTGAGGTATGTATGTTCCTTTTATCCCCAATTTTTCAAGGACTTTTATCATGAATGGGTGTTGGACTTTCTCTGCATCTATTGATATGATTATGTGGTTTCTGGTTTCCCTTTGTTGATGTGATGGTTTATGTTACTTGATTTCTGGATGTTGACCCCTGTGCCCCTGGAATAAATCCCACTTGGTCATGATGAATAATGCTTTTTATTGGATTTAATTTACCAAGATTTTGTTTAAGATTTTTGCATCCTTGTTCATTAGGGAAATTGATCTATAGCTTTCTTTCTTGGTACTGTCTTTATTTGGTTTTGGTATAAATCTAATGTTTGCTTCATAGAAAGTACTTGACAGTTCTCCTTCTTTCTCAATTTTTTGGAAAAGTTTCAGTAATGTAGGCATTATTTCATCTTTGAATATCTGGTAGAATTCATTTGTGAAGTCATCTGGTCCTGGGCTCTTGTTTTTCAGGAAAGTTTTGATGACTGCTTTGATTTCACGGCTTGTGATTGGTTTGTTTAAGCTCTCTATTTCTTCTTTGTTCAGTTTTGGATGGCTGTATCTTTCTTAGAATCTGTCCATCTCATCCAGGTTGTTGTATTTGTTTGCATAGTTCTTAGTAATCTCTGATTGTCCTTTGGATTTCTGTTATGTCTGTTGTAATTTCTCCTCTTTCATTTGTGATCCTGCTTATTTGAGTGTTTGCTCTTCTTTGTGAGCTTTGCAAGGGGGTTATTAATTTTGTTTATTTTTTCAAAGAACCACCTTTTGGTTTTGTTGATCTGGATAGTCTTTTTGGTTTCTATATTATTTATTTCTTCTTTTATCTTATTATTTCTTGTCTTCTGTTGCCTTTGGATTTTTTTTGTTGTTGTTCCTTCACTAATTCTTCAAGTTGATAGGTTAGGGGTTGTTTTTTTTTTTTTTGGTTAGTTTCTTGCTTTTTGATATGAGCTTGTATTGCTATGAACCTTCCTCTTAGAACTACTTTTGCTGAGTCCCAGACATTTTAGAATGTTGTGTCTTCTTTGTCATTTGTCTCAAAGTAGGTTTTAATTTCTTCTTTAATTTCTTAAATTACCCATTCTTCTTTTAGTAACATATTGTTCAGTCTCCATGTATTGAACACTCTTCTTGCTTTCTCTTCATTGTTAATTTCTAGTTTGATGCTTTTATGATCTGAGGAAAAAAATTGGCATAATTTTAATTTTTGTGTATTGAATAAATATATTCAAGTTTGCCTTGTGTCCTAAGCTGTGGTCAATTTTAGAGAAGGAGCCATGTGCATTTGAAAAGAAGGTGTATTCCTTTCCTTGGGGGTGCAGTGTCCTATAGAACTATTACGTCCATTTGGTCTAGGTCTTCCTTTAAAGCTTTTGAGTCATTCTTTAGTTTGTGTTTTGTTGATCTGTCCCTTAGTGAAAGTAGGATGTTAAAGTCTCCTACTACATATGCGTTTTTACCAATATTTGCTTTCAATTCTTTTTTTTTAATTTTTATTTTTGCATATTTTACAATATATGATTGTATAACTGCTGATCCCCATGGGAATACTCCCCCACACCACATCTCCCCTGGTCTCTTTGCCTCCTTTCTTTTTGCTGTTTGTCCTCGTTTAGTCCTTTAGTCTTTTTTTTTCTTTGATCCATTTCCTCGTCCTTGGTGAGGGTGCAGTTTCCCCAGACTTGGTAGAACGTGCTGTTTATCATTTCTGTACTGCTTTTGGAGCACCTTTGGTCTTGGTGGGTCTCATCTCCGCAGTTTGTGCCACGTTTTATTGCTCCTTCAGTCATGCTTCAGGTCTTTGGCTTTGGGGGCATGACTCCACCTTATATTTTGGAAGAGCAGATCCTCGAAGGGACATCCATCAGCTGATGGTAGGTCTCCTCCGTTGGGGCTTTGCTGTAGGGCCATTGCCATTAGACAAGCCTCTTTTTTTTTTTTTTTTGAGTCCAGGTCTTGCTATTTTTGCCCATGGAACTGCAGGCTACTGTTGCCTGTGGTACCACAGACTCAAGCAATCCCCAGCCTCAGCTTCCCAGGTAGCTGGGATTACAGACGTGCACCACCACGCCCAGCTATTTGGGGCTAGGTCTCGCTGTGTTGTCCCGAGCAGGACTCAGACCGCGTTCCCTAACCCCAGCTGCTTCGCAGACTGATGATTACAGGCACAAGCCACCATGCCCGCCTTTCCATGGTATCTTCCCTCTAAACAAAGAGGGTGTGCAGCATCCTTATTGACAGCATCTCTGTGCCAAGTTTTTGTTCACATCTCCTCAGTGACATTGTAGGTGTCATATTTTGTTGGTTCTCCCAGTTCAACGCGTGTGATGCTCACCTTGTTCCCCTTGAGTCCTGCCCAGGTGGCACATTTTAAGGGACTTTTCCACCAGTATCTCACTGGTTTGGTTTCTATGGATGGATATTGTCTTAAGGTATCACTCCTGATTAGAGCTCTCATGTTGAAGGCAAACCCAGGGGAGACTGTGGTGGACATACCACCCGCCCCTCCCTGCCGCTGCACCACCCCCCCCCCCCGGCACAACCAGCCCTGCGTCTTCAAAGGGCTCAGATGTGTGGTGCCGCCCACGGCAGGCCGGGCCTCTTTCTGGGCTGACCCCAGCCCCACTCCGTCTGACCTCAAAGAAGCTCGAGGAGCCAGTGCGTGTGGACCGCGGCGGCCACACCATGGTGGTGTGGCCATGGGGTGTGCGGGCACAGAGACCCGCCCGAACCCTGTGCGCCGCCGAGTCCCAGATGCTCCCAGGCTCTGTTTTCAATTCTGAGAGTAACTGTCTTATGTATCTTGGTGTTCCCTCATTTGGTGAATATATGTTGATAACTGTTATGTCTTTTTGGTGGGTTGACCTCCAAACCATAAGGTAGTGACCATCTTTATCTTTTGTCACTTTTTAAAATTTTGAAGTCTGCTTGTCCAATATGAAAATGGCTACCCCTGCCTTTTTTGGGGGGTGGGAGCATTTGGGGGGGCATTTGCTTGTAGGATTGTTTTCCATCCTTTTACCTTCAATCTGTGCTTACCTTTAGAGATTATATATGTTTCCTGGAGGCAGTAGAATGTTGGGTTCTGCCTTTTGATCCAGTCCGCAACCCTATGTCTTTTGATTGATGAGTTTAGAACACTGATATTTAGAGTAATTACTGAGGTTCTAGTTTGAGGTTCTAGTGTTGGTTTTCTGGCAGACATTTTGAGGTTCTGATTTGGTTTCTTGTTATATTCGTTCTATTTATTCTTCTGAGGGTTTTGGTCTTGAGGCTTCTTGCAAGATTTCTTGGAGTGGTGGTTTGGTGGTAGCAAATTTCTAGAGACTTTGCTTGAGAAGGTTCTGATTTTTTCTTCATAAAAGGACAGCTTTGCATGGTACAGTATTCTTGATTGGCATCTTTTGTTTTGGAGTTTTTTGAAGATGTGGCTCCATTCTCTTCTTGCTTGGAGTGCCTCTTCAAAGAAATATGAGGTCAGCCTAATGGGTTTTCCTTTGTAGGTTATATGTTTCTTCTCTCTAGTCATTCTCATTATTTTTTCTTTTTCTTGAAAGTTTTGCAATGATGTGTCTTGCTGTGGTTTTTCTTTCATTAAAGTAGTTTGGTGTCCTTTTTGCTTCTTGTATATCTATTTTCATTTCATTCTTCACATTTGAGAAATTCTCTTCCATTGTTGTGTTAAAACGTCTTTCATTTCTTATGTCTTTCTCTTCTCCTTCTGGGATTCCAATTATTCTTATATTTCCTTTCTTTAAGGTGTCTGATAGATCTCTGAATATTTCTTGTCTCCTTACTTTGTTTTTTATCCTCTAGTGTGCTGATTCATTCTTTAATTTCTTCTAGTCTGCTTTTATGGCTTCCCCCTGCATTTTTGAATTCTTCTATTGCTCTTTTTATAAACTGTATCACCTTCAGTTTCTTATTTAGGGCTTCAATTTCATTCTTCTGTTCATCAGTGATATTGTTCTTTTTGCTACATTCTTCTCTACATTTTTATACTTCCCCTCTTAGCTCATCAAGTTCTTTTATCATGTTGTATCTGAATTCTTTATCTCACATATAGGGCATTTCTTCAATGTTGTCCCTGTTGGTTTCTGTATATTGTTTATCCTTTGGTGATGAATTGTTTTCTTTGGGCTTACTTGAGTATTTGTATTTTTCTTCTTTCCCATGTTTTCTCTTCAGGTTTACTCTACATATTGAGCAACAACTGCTCTGGTATTGGTTGGCATGTTTTCATCTACTAGGCTGTAGTTAATTCTGCTTTAGTGTCTGGATTATTTCTTGTTTCTGTTGGCTGTTTAGGGGGATAAGTTCTTTCCTTGTCTACTTCTGTGCAGTCTGTCTTGATATTCTGCATTTCCTCTCTGCAATCTGGCTCTCTGTGAGGCACTGGGCTGTTAAACCTGAGTCTTTGCAAGAGATGCTAAATAACTACAGTCCTTTGATAAGCAAGCCCAAATTCCAAGCTCTATGGTTACATTTAGAAGAAGGTCTGGAGTTAGGAAAGAGAAGTACAATACTTCCACCAGGAAAAGGCAGTTTAGAGAAAGGGAAGTTTGGGAAAAGGCCTGGTTTTTAGAATTGAAGGCCCACAAAACTTTTTCATTCAGCATCTTAAATCAACCTTCAGTTTCCACCCCATTCTCTAAACTTTGTCATTTCCAATAAGGTTAAGGCCCAGGGGATTCCACATTTGGCAACACCCCCTAAATATGCTGATGACTGATTCGGTCTCAATAATAATTTGCAGTCATAGTGAAACTGTGTCTGCAAACTGCATATGTGGGGGTGGCGGGTTATGTTTGGCAGGGGGCTGAGGGGTACTTCCCTGCTGCTCAGAACCCACCAGCACAACACTAGCCAACTCCCCTCCCAAGGTAAGAGCCTTGGGAGCCTTTCCCTAGTGCAGACAGAACCATTGTCAGGCATCTGACCTTGGGCCAGGCTGTACCAGAGAAAGATCAAACTCATTCAACCTCTCAGCTCATGATCTAAATATCACAAATTTCTTTGACCATGTGAGCATAGAAAACAAGAGGATCTTTCTTTCAGCAAAAATCATCGATGGCCATGAGGCCCAGCCTCATTCTCATCCCTATATGGCATTTATTCTCATGAACTATTCAATGGCGATGTGTGGAGGATTCCTAATCCATGAGGACTTTGTGTTGACTGTAGCTCACTGCTGGGACCGGTAAGGAGCAGTACCTGGGCACTACCCCTGAACAGATATGCTTTGGGGAGAGAGAGGGGTCAGCTCACACAGCCTGCACAGAAGGAACTGATCAGAGGTAGCACACACAGGGGTGAAGGTTGTGACCCAGAGCCCAGAGTCCAAGTTTGACAAAGTCACAGTTTGTCTAGACCATCAGACTGTGTGAGTGACTGAGCACAATAAATCTACTCCGGGAGCTAAGGCTGCCAAAGTGAGAGAGAAAAGAGGTGTTCCCTCAGAGTACACACTCCAGGGGGACTCCAAAACAGCCAGTGTGCTACCCCACCCCTGCTTCCTCCTGATCCATCTCCTGAGACCCCTCATTCCTCTCTGTTCTCTGTGCAGCTCTATCCTGGTGACCCTGGGGGCCCACGACATCTCCAAGCAGGAGGAGAGCCAGCAGGTCATCCCTGTGAAGAGAGCCATCCCCCACCCAGACTATTACTTCACAGGCTGGGAGGATGACATCATGTTGCTGCAGGTAACAAATCTCCCCACTGGCTCCTCATAATTTCATCCTGGCTGTTTGGATCCCTGTGACCTCAGCCTGCTCCTTCCCTTCACTATCCTAGCACTGTGATTGTGACAATTTCAAGATTTTCCCTGCGGTCCTCAGGGCCAGTAGTAGAGAAGGGTTTCTTTCCCTCCCTCTCCAACAGCTGGGTTCCAAGGCCATCCTGAATGACTATGTAAAGCCCCTCAAACTGCCCGCCAGCGGTGCACTGGTGACACCGGGTACAGTGTGCAACATGGCCGGCTGGGGCATCCTCACTGTCAACGCCACCAGCAAGCCAACCAAACTGCACGAGGTAGACCTTGAAGTCCAAAAGGATGAGGAATGCCTCTCACGCTACACAGACGTATACAACACCACCTCCCATATGTGTGTGGGCAACCCGGCATTGAAGAAGACTTCTTCTGTGGTGAGATCACCAGCATCATCCATGCCCCATTCTGGGTACTGCCAGCTCTGAGGAGCCCAGGGCAATGGGAAGTAGCCTTGTTTGTTCAACCTTTCCAGTCCTGCGTCTCTGGTCCTGCATTTCTTGGGGGCTGGGAGATGCAGCTCAACTGCTAGGGGACAGAGGCTGGTCAGGGCCAAGTGGGATCCCTGGAATCTGCCCCAGGCATGATCACACCCACTGCCCATAAACAGATACCCTCAACCCTGAGGCAGTGGGGATGGCATGACCAGCAGGAGTCACCGACATTCTATCTCCATCTACCCACAGGGAGACTCGGGGAGCCCGTTGGTGTGTGATGGGGAGGCTCACGGTATGTCCTCCTTTGGACATACGAATAGGAGGCCTCCACGTGTCTACACCAGGATCTCAACCTACGTGTCCTGGATAGAGGAAACAATGAAGTACTACAAACAGCAAGGACAAGACTGAGTTGCCCAGGGACTCATCCACCTGTCTCCTCTGTGACAAAGGCCTGAGCAGCACTGGGCAGTGTGTGGAGCAGGGAGGGATCCTGCCAGGGAGAACTTCACTTTCATTTCTAGATGGAAATCACTGACTCCTCCTTTGCTTCCGGAATGGCCCTAGAGTTTAGAGCTTAATGAGTACATTTTCCTTCTATTTTCAACAACCTCTAACTCTGTTCTATAAGAATGTACTAAGCAAAGTGATCTCATTTTAAACATCTACCTTAGAACATATTGGATTGAAAAGGAGAAGAATGCCATTGATGAGAGGGCTTAACATATAGGAAAATAAATTCTGGGCATATAAGTAATGCTCAGCATAGTTGTGATCATTAAGTACAAAATGGATCAATAAAAACATGAATTCGCTGAGATGACTCAGAGGTCTTCGTCATTCCTGCTTTCACGTCTCCTCCCACTCTGTTCCTGTGTCTTCAAAAATGTTGCATCTGTACCAAAGTGGGGTTGTCTGGTCAGCCTTCAGGCACCCTCTATCACTCCCTCTTTGTCTCAGCAAAGGCCTTGTGGGCTGCTGAGTGCCGACTATCCACAGAGTTCAGGACCTCAGACTAAGGGTCTAGGGAGAGTCAAGACCTAGCCCTTAAGATGGTCAGCATGACAGGCGTTCATCTCCCCACCATCAGGAGCAGCAGCTCCATTTTTCCAGGGAACCCTGCCCACTCACAGCCAGTGAGATTTAGGGGAAAGGCCCCTTAACCCAGAGGATGCCAAATGGCCTAAACACCAATCATCAAGCACTATTTGAGAACCCAAGGGTGATTTTTCTCAGCCTAATGACTACTGAGTCCATACTCTTATTCAGACTTATAGGCCAATGGAATCATCTTTGTCTCACAACATTTATATTCTTGCCATTTTTTTATTTTCTTATTTTCACACAACATCAGCCAAGACTATATAATAATTGTCTTCCTTTAGAATGGCCCTCCCATCAATAATGCACCCCATTACCACCCCTATTTATATTTAAAAGGGAAATATGAATCTTGTAAAAACACAGACTGGACTGGTGGCAGGACAGGAGATGGGGTTACCATGGGGTGTCCAGTTTTACTGCTCGTAGGTAAACCCAGTGTCCATCTCACTCAGCCAGGATACCCCTGGCCCTCTCAGCACTGGCTTCCAGGCCGCTCCAGTCCAGTTATCACTTCCATGACAGGAACCAGGCCCCGCAGATGCCCACCTTGCCTGCTAAATATTCACGGTTTCCTATGAATAGAAAAGGGCCCACAAGCCAGAAAAGGGCCCACAAGTGGACACTGGCTGCCACCACAGCCTTCACTTCTTGTCTCTCCTGAACTTTCGCCTGTGACTCAGCAGGGCCTGCACACACGGTGACACATTTCACTCTGTTCACACCTCACCTGAGCATCTGGTGTGATGACACCCCCAAAGTGAGATTCTGGGGTGCAGGAGGCCTGTGAGGTCACTGAGTCACCCTCCCCCTCACCTTGGTGCCTCAGTGTAAGCAAGGAGGAAACACCAGCAGCTCGACCTGGGCAGATCCTGAGAAATGCAGCTGCTCCTGCTGACCTTCCTTCTGCCCACCAGGGCTGGCACAAATGAGTGTCCGTTCCCACAGCTGAAGCTTGGCTGACCCTCTTAGGACCTCCAGGCCTGCTGACCCGTGCCCAGCAAGTCAGGGTCTGTGCCTGACTGGACCCATGAACTCTCTGAACTTTCAGACCCACGCTAACAATCCAACGCTGCCTAGGTACTGGGGGTGGCAGGAAGGAGGGCTGTTCCCTCAGAGTGAGCAGGTGTGGGGCTCTCTCTACTGCCTGGACAGTGGGCTGACATAGAAAGCCAGCAGCCAAGGGTGAAACAACTAACACAAGGCACTTGGGTCCTAACATCCAAACCAGGACTGAGCGCTTCAGACAACAGGCCGAGTCAGAAGAGTAGTCTAGAACCAGGGGCTCAAGGACCAGATAAATTTCTCAGGCTCTCCACCCCACGCTCCTGCTAGGAGAGGATCCCAGAATGGGGAAGACCTCAGAAGTGGCTAAATGACTGCCCCAAACCTGCTCTGTGATCTGGGTCCATGTCTCTCCCACCCACCCCTGAACCCCCATTGCCCTACCATGTCCTCAGGGTTCCATGTCCTTGGCAGCATCTTCACCCTGTGCTATCAAATCGAAACAGCAGTCTACCAAGCACAAGCCAAATGCCAATGGAGGCCTTCATGCAGCTAAAAAATGTTCCCTGGGAACCTAGAATGTGTTAGACCTCCTTGTGGGAAACCGTGACACCAGAGGGTCCTTGCTGTCATGGAGAAAAGAATGTCATGAGTCTTCAGAATAAGTCAGTCCCAGAGATTTCAGGGAAAACAGAACAGCCCCACGGGAGCAGTAGCTATCTCTGAGCAGGGAGAGCTGCATCAGCAATGGAGTAGGAGGATTTTTGAGATGTTTTTTTTCCTTTCTTGGTGGGTCCCTCTTAATTATGCATACCTTGTCCCCATTACACCCCCATCCTCTGCCATATCCCTGGACTAACTGGAACTTATGCTGCTCCCTCTTCTAAAAGGGAGAAACTGTAGTTCAAAGATACCACCCAGGCTTCGTGGAGCTGCCAGATTTTATCTGACCCTGGCTGCTGGCCTGTGGAATGGAAGACATGTGCTGTGCTCCTCTGGAGAGTGAGTGTCCGTTCCTGCCCTAACAGCACAACATGAGGATTTTGGAAAATCTAAGTGCATAAGCTCCTGAATGGATTGTTAGAAAATGGCACTGTTCGGAAGTTAGGGGATCAGAGGTCTGGGGGAGACTCACTGAGAAAGAAGGCAGCAGGAGAGCCCCTGTATGAAAACCTGAGGCCACCATCTTGAAGAAAGCTCTTCCCCTCCACGTGTCTGGGAGAAGCCAGAGATAAAGCACTGTTCCCCCCGGTGCCCACGCACAGAGGGGCATTCTGAGACTTGAAGGTCAGCAAAGACTATTGTGCCCCTTGAGAATTTGGACGTCTCCCCCCGCTGTCCCAGACACTGCACACCTACCTCAGCCTCTGTGCCTCAAAAACTTGCTCTTCGCCACAGCAATGCCCAGTCAAGCATCATCCAGGCTTTTCTTTCAGAGGAGATCATCGGGGGTCAGGAGGTAAAACCCCACTCCCGCCCCTACATGACATTTGTGCAATTTCTGAAGAAGGGGAAGAGTCATTGTGGAGGCATCCTGGTGCAGAAGGACTTTGTCCTGACAGCTGCTAACTGCTGGGGAAGGAGAGGGAGAGCCGCCCACGCAGCTCCTGAGACTCCTGCAGGGACCATGTCATCTCCCAGGAGTCTGAAGCCCCAGGAAGTTCCAGTGCATGGAAGCTGAAGCCTGGGGGAGCCCCCAGAGGGAGCATCGAGGGCATGACTGGGGTCATACACATGTGGGACGCAGGACAGGCTGCTTTGTGTTGATGGTCAGAGCTGAAGGTCAGAGGGAGACATTTGCTGGGAGAGAGACTGTGCCAGCCAAATAGCCGTGGTGGGGGATGAAAGCACATATCCAGGGTCTAAATGCATCTTGGAGAGATTTCGTGACAGACTTGCGATTCAAACGGAACCAGTTTGAACTGCTCAGGACAGGGCAGGTCGACAGACTCTGTGTTCAGGGACACAGCCTGTGCTGATTTCAGTTCATTGACTCCCCGACGCAGAACCTGCGTCTCTGGAGGGTCCACACAGAGTGAACATGACTTTTTAACATCCTGGGTGATCAGTGTCCCGAAATGTTGCTCAAGGGTGAACTCTACTGTCCAAAGCACCTCAGTGTCATTGAGAAGCAGGGGTACAGAGTCACCCAGCTAGGGACCCATCTGTCACCCCTATTCCCCCTCAGCTGCTGCTCTGCCTGTCCTGTCCCACTAGACTCCTGGGCTGTTTTTCCTGTCCTTGTCCCTCCCTCTCTGCTCTATGTGCAGCTCAATCAGTCACCTTGGGAGCTCACAACATCATCAAGCAGGAGAAGACCCAGCAGGTCATCAGTGTGGAGAGAGCCAGCCCACACCCTGACTATAGTCCTAAGAACATCACCAATGATATCATGAAACCCCCTGCTGTTCCTGCCCCTGGAGTGCACATGTCTTCCCATGCTACTGACACCTGACCCTCCCTTTTGCCCCTCTGGCTGCCTGAACAGTCCTAGTGGCTCAGGGGAGAGACACACAGCATCACACCATGACGGTGTCCAGGTTCACAGGCCACTAGATGACCAGGAATCTTGCCCCTCCCCACATAGCTGGTGACAAAAGCCAAGAAGACCTCAAGTGTGAAGCCTCTCAACTTGTCCAGGGCCTGGTCCTGGGTGAAGCCAGGGCAGGTGCGCAGGGCAGCTGGCTGGGGGCGAGAAGGCACAAGCCGGACAACCTTAGCAACCACACTGCAGGAGGTGGAGCTCACTCTGCAGAAGGATGAGAAGTGTGAATCATCCTTCCCCAGAAATCACATCAGAGGCACCCAGATCTGTGTAGGGGACCCAGAGAAGAGGAAGACTAGCTTCAAGATCAGGTTTCCAGCATCTGTGGATACGGGCCCTGGGAGAGAGGAACTTGGGGAGACCTGGGTTATGGGAGTGCCCATGTCCACATCTCCCACGTGGGTCAGGGTGGAGGGCACGGAAGGAGCATCTATCCATAATGTTGTCATCAGTTTCCCTGTGGATTGGAGAGGAAGGTATCTTTGATGGAGCTTGAAAGATCAGGTAGAACCAGACTAGATCCCTGCCCCAGACCGGATCTCACCACAGCCTCCTACCAGAGACCAACCACCCCCAGAGCAGCATGGAGGCCATCTCAATCCTTCCTCCATCTGCCCACAAGGAGACTCCAGGAGCCCCCTTGTTTGCAGCAAAGTGGTCCAGTACCCAGTATCTCTACTATGGACGCAACAATGGGAAACCTCCAGAAATCTTCGTCAAGGTCTCACACTTCCCGCCCTGGATAAAGAGAACACTGAAGCATCCCCAGTAGTAGGCAGAAAGCTGTGTGGTACCATCTTTCCTGTGACAGATGCAAAAGTGGTGCAGGGAGTGGGGTTGCAGGGCCATAATAAAGCAATCTCTTGAGAGACAGAAGTCTTATTTCTCTCAGACTTCTTCCACAGTACAGCCTCTGCTCCCGGGTGCCCTCTGCTGTCAGTTCTGGGTTTTGCTTCCTCCTTTCTCTGCCAGGACTCAAACCTACCTTGTCAGTCACACCTCTCTAGTGCCCAGTCCTGTGCATGTTCTGAGTCTAAGCTTCATAATGAGAGGACAGTTTTCTTCCCCAGAATGATCCTCTCTAGACCTTAGAAATTCTTACTTTCGCTACACAAACTACCGTCACCAAACCCATAACACCGCCAACAATTTCACAGACAGAGGAGCAGGCCAGAGATGGCAGAACAACTTCAGAGACCCAGGAGGCCAGGGTCTGCCCTGGGCAATCACTTCTCTGTTTCCAGGGCTTCTCTCTCCAGAGAGAGGTATCTCCCACAGCCAGGACCAGGTCGAGATGTTCTTATTATGCTCCTTGCTCTCACCCAGGTCCAATTTCCTGCCCTCTCCTGGGTTTAGTTTAGTCAACCTCCTTCTTCCATGGCTGATTTTCTCAGACCAGAATTGTTTATGTCTAACTTCCTCCGCCACCAACTCCTTTCCCTTCCTGCCCACTCTGGTTTGAGTCAGCCTCTCCTCTTCCTAAATCCAGTAGGAATAAAGGAATTCTCCTATATAGCTTGTCCTCACCTGAACTGAGCTGCAGCCCACCAGACACCTATCAGAGAAGCAAGTACCCACCTTGCACCTGAGCAGGACCAAGTTACAGCCCACTCACCACCCTCACAATAGTGTCAGGCTGGCCTCGCTTGACCTTTGACTCCACCTGCTGGCAGCCTGGGTTATGGCAGCTTGGGAGCCAGAAGGCTCCAAGGTTGCTGGACTGGAAAACACTACTTTTTCATCCATCAGTGGGTGAAACTCTGATCTCTATCTTTGTGCCAGGCTCATCACAGGTTCTGTTCTTGCCATTGAGGGACCTACCATGATGACAAATTTCCTAGCTCCTCTCCTCCCGGACATATCAGTTGACCTAGATGGATCTGTATTTAGAATCCACAAGAATTCCTGTGTTGGAAATAATTAAAATCTCTTCTTGACTCGGCATTTACCCGTATTACAGTCTCACGTGCATGGCCTTGTTTGATTGCAGGAGGGCAGTGTATAGAATCTGTAAACACTAGGGACCCACAGGACCCGCACTTTCCATCCGCAGCCTCACAGGTCCACAGCTCTGGGGCCGCACAAGATGAGAAAATATTACTCAGAACTCCAATGGGTTGTAGCAATGAGTAACCCAGAGGGGCTGTGCCAGGACTACCTCTAGAGGGGCAGGCTGAGGTGGTACAGACCCAGTTCAAGGGCAGCCTCACATTTATTAAGCATCAGGAGAAGGATGAAGTTCAGGGAAGGCGGGCAAACTCGCATGTAATGCACTTGCACGGGGAAGTGTCTCCACGGATGGCACGTCTGGCACAAGCCTAAGTCCAGTTACCTAGGCCTGTTGTCTGCAGGGCTGTGGAGGGGTCAGGGGAAGAGGTTGGGGGTGGGGGTAGGGGAGGGCAGGAGGGCCAGGGAGTCCACATCCATCTATGCTGGTCCAAGCCCTTGCCTGAGATGGGGGAGGGGAGGTAACAGGCTCATATTTATATTGCATGAAGAAGATATGGACCAGGGTCCACAGACCAGGAAATGCCAAGTGCTAGACAGTCCCTTGTGACCAGACGGCCTGGTTTTAGGGCCCCATATCCTCCGAGCGGCACCACCAGTACTGGATGTGATAGAACACATACACTTCAAGAAAACAAACACTGAATCAAATGGACCAACATCCAGAAGAGAGGCAATATCACAAAGAAAAGCCACACACACAAAAAAAAAAAATCCATGGATATGAGAAGCAAAATCCAAGACAATGAAAAGTAAGGGGGAAAGCAAACCAAGGCTACTTTTCACATTAGACTGTGCCTATGTCCTTCCCAGCCTTCCCTGGGGAAGGCGGGCCCCAGATCCAGCAGAAGCGTGGGCTAGAGGAGAGCTGCTTGCTTGCATGAATGCTAGCTTGGAAAGGTGGTGTGCACACAGCCAGGACATGTTCCAGGTCACAGCAGTGAACAGTGATGCCCTTAGAATAACCTATCACACAACAGACGCGTTGAGACCCCAGAAAGTCCCACAAAAAGCTTCACAGGATCCCGGGGCGGAAGTCAGAGCGGCGTCCACTGAGGTCTGAGGCGCTGTGTTCTCAGGGGACGTGCGTAATGGGCCAGTGCTCCCCTTAACCTAATGGAAGCACAGTGCGACACATGCCAGCAGGAAAAGCCTCTGCCTTAAAATGACTGTAGCGTCATAAAGACTGGCTGTTTTTGGTCCATGTCTCCCAAAAATGATTTAAAAATGTATTTCCTCTGATCTTCGCTCTCTCTTGACCTAGTGATTTTTAATTCGAGGATTCTATCCTAAGTTAGTCTCCAGTGTGTGGCAAATGGAGCTAACATTCATAAAGATAATCATGGCACCGCTGTTCATAAAGACCTCAAATTGGAATCAGTATTAGTGTTTAAATTAGAGAAATGATAGATTATGTCATGTTTACTTTTCATATTGTGCAGCCTTGAACATCCATATTATCGTCGTTAGGGAAAAGTAGACTGAGAATCCATGAGAAACTAACAACGAAGATACAGGCTCACTCAAGAACTAAAACCCAGGCTAAGACCATTCATAGGCAAGTCATAAAATACAAAAAAAACACTTAGGGGAAAGTAAAAGCTTATTAACCAATCATAGCAAGTTAAAATAATTTATTTTTTTGTTTATCTAATTAAGAGAGGTGGGTTGTTTTTGGTTTTGGTTTTGATTTTGGTTTTGGTTTGTTTGTTTTTTGAGACTAGGTCTCACTGTTTTTGCCCATGGAACTGCAGACTCACGTTGCCTGGGGTACCCCAGACTCAAGAAATCCCCAGCCTCAGCTGCCCAGGTAGCTGGGAATACAGGCACGTGCCACCACATCCAACTGTTTCTTTGGGACTAGGTCTCGCTGTGTTGCCCTGGGCGGGACCCGAAACATGATCCCCAGATCCATAGGCTGTCGCTTACAGGCACGTGCCACCATGACCGGTATAATTAAGAGAGATTTACAAAAATGTTCACATTCACACTCAGTGCAGATTTTGAAAAAATGGCATTTTCAAACCTTGGCCATAAAGGTCCACAAAATTAAAAAAAAAAGTCTTTGACCTGGCTACCAACCATCCCAAAAAGCTGGACAAGGGAATTCCTTATAATTTTGTTATACAAGTAAAATCTTAGAAATAATGTGATGCCCAACACTAATTTGAGGATTGGCTTCAAAAAATTACATAAGCATGGACATGCTGGAAACTTTAAAGTATGACATGGAATTACATTGGGTCACTTTGAGGAATAATCACCAACTATGTCTAAGTTAACATCAGGTTAGGGAGTAATATACGCTATCATCAATGGTTTGCTTAAATATATTTTTTTCTTCTACACTTTCTTTAACATATCCATTTTCCAAACCTCTCCAATGCTTTCTGTACTATTTCAAAAAAATCTGGATGAATGAAATTCTAAAACAATATTCACAAGTGGAGTTGTAATAAAATGAGAGATATTTCTGCTGACTAATTTAAACCACTAGCTTCAAAACTAAATATATTGAGATCACACCTATATAAAATTACACAGAAAAAAAATTCAGACAGGAGTGTATCAGTTTACAGTGGTCATTTCAATGGTGACATTAAGGTTGACATTCTTCTTTCTGCTTTTTAATTCATGCAATGTTTATACTATTTTAAACTAATTTAATATTCCATCCAGGAAAAGATAGGCTTAAGGAAGCTGATACATGTGTTAACTAAGATAACCCTACCAACTAACAGATTTCAGAATTCCAGTGAGCCATTACAGGTTTATTTCTTCCTCCCACACAGTCAAAAGAAGGTGGACAGTAACTCCTTTTATTCTCAAGAGTCCTAGCTTGGACAGTAATTGTATGGTCAGCCCATGATGGCAGAACCCAGCCCAAGCCCAGAAAGATGTTGTTTGTCTGCATCAAACCACAAGAGGGGAAGAACCTGTATGGTGAGTGAACACACAGCTAAGCCATGGCCAGGGCTGGGAGATGCCCATCTAAACCTCAGGCATACCCACAGCCACCCCTAACCTCCAGTAAGTTGGGCTGTGTGGTTCACCCATGTCCTTGGAAGAAAAGGACATTTTCTGCTAATCTGCTGACTTGTTTTCTCTACCATTTTTAACAGTATTTTCTCTTCAAAGGATATGAGTCCTAATGTTTTTTCTGCTTGTAATGTAGATACATCTCTGTTACAGGAAAAAGTTGGGTAATATAGAGATGAATGACTCACATAAAATGGTTGTCCTGGTAGCTGCCTATTTTTAACTGAGGTCGTATGAAACTGAAAATGCACATTCCATTTTTTCTACTTAATATTGGAAGCTACAAAAGTTCCATGCCACTAAGGAATCTTGTACAAAATGGTGCTTTTTAATAGTTGACTAGCATTTCGCCTCGTGAATGCATCATAATATATACTATCGTTCTCCCATTGTTCTCCTGATTGGATTTTCTGGCATTTTTTAGAAGAGAGTCTTGGGGAGTATGTCTATATTCTTACCCCACATAGTCAGCCAGACAATCTCAGAAGTTAACTTTTCTGCCAGGAAACAGTGAAGGCCATAGACTTCTTTCCAAATCTTTCTCAGTCACAGCCAAGACTCTTGTACACCAATTATTCTCTTGGGAAGATTTTGTGCAGATTCATAGTATTCACTTGAGCAAATCATGTACCTCACAGAAGTTCAGTCTTTCCTTGGCTGCCTGCTCTTACCAAACAGGGAGATGAAACAGGCAGTTTGGGGCAAGAAAAGTGCCTCATTCTCACCAGACACCTGTGTCAGGAAGAGAGTAGCTCTGGATCTACTTCTCCCACACCTGCTGCCCCTGAAACCACCCTAACTTCCCAAGCAGCTTTCAAAATGTCCTTGTAAGAGGGCAGTGTGGGAGCCCTGAGAGTGTGGTGTGCCTCAGAAGCCCACCAGTCTCCTACAGAGCCAAGAGCAGCTAGCTTACTACTGACCAGACTAGAATCAACAGGAAGGAGGGGAGAGACCACACTGGCAAATGCCTGCGGGAAAGAATGTATGAGATACGGTAAGGCAGTGGGAAATGTCCTATTTTAATGTCCCAACATCCCGGAGGAGAAAAAAATGGTAACTGACGGAAATGTAATAAAACAGTCAAAAGTATATGTAACCAGCTATGGCTATTGTGAAACATAACATGCCTGTATTTATTCAACTATCACCATTTTTTAATTACATAGAAAATTTGAAAATAGACATCTCTGTCTATTCTCTGTCTATTTCCCTCTCCACCCCAATGGGATATCTAATCCCTATCCTCTGACAAAAAGGCTATAAAAAATTACTACAAAATATATACCTATGAAAAGCGTACAAAACATAGAACAACAGTTGAAGAAATAAGGCAAGCTGTCCAATTTATGTCAAGAAAGAAAGCACATCAACATCCCAGAACCCCGTACATGTCCCATGCTGGTCAGCACACCCTCTCCTCACTCCACCCCAGGTCAAGTACCATCATGAGTCCTGCGAGTCCCACGTCTTTGCTTTTCATCATACGTTTAAAACCGACCTGTGCATTCCTATCCAAGTTTCACTTTGCCCAGTTTTAATCTTTGTATAAGAGAATCCTGAAGAACGTAGTTTTCTTGGGTTCTTTCTTTCAATGTGCTGTTGCTAAGATTCTGTTGAGTCATGCATGTGGCACAAATGCACACATTTTGCCCATTATTCTAGAGAGTTGAGTCTCTTTTTCACATTGGTTTATAGAAACTCTTTATATAACTTGAATCTGAGTCCTTTGTTATATCTGTCACCAACATCTTTGTACCCATTATGAGTTGTCACTTTTTCCATTTTAATGTATCAAATCATTGATGGTTTTCTTTGTGATTAGTGCTTTTATGTATAGGAATTCAAAGTTTCATCATGAAGGTATTGTATTACATTTCAAAAATATAGGAACTTTGTACTCATGATCTTTGAATTGTGTCTTCAATTCATTATAGCCTACAACAAATGTTTATAATTTTAATCCTTGGAACATTTTTTTGAGATCTACACAGGTCCTAATCTATGATCAGTTTTTGAAAACCAGCCCATATGTGCTTATAAAAGGTATGATCTGCATTCCTTGGGCAAGGTGTTCAATAAATGTTTGCTCTTTGCATCAACTATTCACAACTGCTATGTCATTTTATAGTATAATCACTTTATATGAAATATTTTTAAATCTTCCCAAGTGACTATGCAGTCATTTTTTCAGGCATGGCATTCGCTCAACGCTGCAACTGAAAATTCTGTCTTTATTTCACAATCCATTGGAAACTAATCTCTCTTTATCTAGTTGCCTATAAGATCTCTTATTTGAAAAAACTAAAAGATGTCCAACCGAATGGGAAAAAATCTTTGCCCTCCACATGAGCGACAAGGGCTTAATAACGAAGATCCACAAGGAACTAACACAACTAAACAAAAGCAAAACAAAAAGCCCAATCAAAAAATGGGGAGAAGAACTGAAAAGACACTTTTCTAAAGAGGAAATACAAAT
>PVHY01021949.1:0-23115 GCA_004024945.1 Uropsilus gracilis
TGGAGACAAGACAGGTTTCTGATCAAGTCTCGTTTATTGCTGCTTTGTCTCGAGTTCATATACCTTAGGCATAGACATTCCATACATTCCAGGATGGTCTTCTCCAATCAAATGCTTGCCACAAATACTAATTGTCCAATGGTCTAGTTTGTAACCAAATATGGTCTCCTAGGGGCATACACTTCTTTGAGTGCCCCTTTACCTGCTCTGTTTCGGGTCCAATACTTTGCTAATGCAAGAGCCAATCAGGATGCAGCATACCTGGCTGATGCAAGAGCCTCATGGGTTTGCAGCAGACTGGCCTTGTCATAGGAGCTAATTTCTTAGCTCTCTACAACCATCCTTTTAGAGCAGATGCTGCTGTACTTTAATTCTTCATTCCCATTTCTTAACATTCATGACAAGACAGAGAAAAATAGGCTCACTTTTGAGTATTAAGATATTAGAGGGAAGAAGATGAAACAAAATAGTTAAGAGTTGACTCTTACTACAGTTTTTTAAAGCAGTCCTTTGTGTTCTATATCAAGGAGAAGCATATAGCTACAAAATACGAAATAGTTTTTAGAACCAAACTGAGAGCTTTTGAAGTAAAAATTTATTGCATATATCAAAAGGAAAGATGAATAAAGAAAAGCTATCAAAATATATTTTATTATATTACAAAGCAAACATTAAATTGAATAAATTTTGTTAAATCCGGGAAGAAACTAAATTAATAATAAAAATATACCAAACTAAACTTTGTCAAATTAAAATGGCTTAACAGAGGTATAGTCTACTGAATTTTTTGAACATTCAAGATAACCCCTATGTACAACTTAGAAGGTAGAAATAGAATAAATGTTTTCAAAAGCAGTCTCGGAATAAACTATTTTATAAAGCCAGAGAAAGGCAGTATAAGTAAAACATTATAGGAAAATTTCACTTACTAAAAAATACTTTATTTCCTTTAGATTTCTTTTTCCTTTATTCATTCTTTTGATTTCTTACAATATCAGAAAATGGTTATTGGAATGTCTTCCCCTCCTACTGACGCCCTTCTGTTCACTCAGAACCCTCAGACCCCTTTCTTCTTGTTGTTTGTTGATCTATGTTGAGTCCTTTGGTCTCTTCATTTTCTGTGGCAGTGTCCTTTTCTTGGGTGAAGGACTGTGATCCTGGGGTATAGCAAGCCGTGCTGGTAGGTGTTCAGTCTTAACTTTGCATTGGGCAGCCAGTCCAAGCTCATATGGGATCCATCAGTGTCTTCTCATTGTTCACTGTCTTCTCCAATCGATTCTCCATGCTATTCAAAGAAGTTTCTCATTGTGAACAGGTATGTGCTGAAGGCCTTTGAAGATCATTTCCTCTTTCTCAGGTTGTAGCTTTGCTGTGACCTTCCTCTCCTGTGGAATTGGGAGGGGCACTTTACTCTCTTGGTTGGCATATTGGCCCTTAGATTTGGGCTCACCTGCTCCTTGTGGGGCTGTAGGTGTGATTCTGTGATAGGTCATCTCCATCTTCATTTCTCCAGTCCAGTATGCAATGACTTTCTCTATATTCCTTCTCTTGTGTTCCACTCAGACATGTGAGCAGGATCTTATTCTGGTCCCTCACCCATTCTATCCATTCTATATCTGTATGTCTGTGTTTATATTATTTGTTCTCTTCTCATTCCTGCTGAGGATTAAGTGGTGTGAGAATGAAGTAGAGAGAGAACTTTTATCATCCCTTCCTGCCCTGCCAGCACTTAGCCCATGGGCAAGTCAACCCAGTTCTCACCTGAGCCAGTCAGTCACTCCCCACCCTCCAGACAAAGGTGGAGAGGCAGCTGTGTGGGGGTAGGGGTTAGGGTGCAGTTGCCAATGGAAGTTAGTGGCCAAGACACAAGCTTTTGTTTAGATTTCTTAAGTCAATGAAGAGAGTAAATGACCAGCAATAGCAGTGTGGTAAAAATAATTGTACCTGATGATCAAATGAAAGTGAGGATGCTTTAATATAAGAAAATCTGTGAGTATAATTTCCTCCCATGATAGGCTGAAGTAGATACAGAAATCATGAGATTACCTAAAATAATGAAGATAAGATACAATAAAATCAAAAGTAGGTAGGATAAAAAATTTCATATTAGAAATAGAAGAGGAATTTTTAAGTTTGAAAAAGTTCATCTCAACTTGACAACTATAAAATTTGAATACCATACTTTCTGGAGAAAATGGCAATTCATTTGATAATAATAGAAGAATATCTGGTAATATTTGTAGTTTACAAATTTAAAAAATGAAAACTGTAAAAGAAAAATTGAGAATATGAAATAAAAAAGGGAAGGGACAATACTTTGCAGTGTTTGTGGAGGAAATGAACATTGACACATTATAGTCACCATATCAGGGAAAAAAATGAACCCCTCTTTGCCAAATATAAAAGCAACACAAATCAGTGAATTGGAGAAAATAATGTAAAATATGATGTATTTTTAGGAATCTTATTAATAAACATGCAATTACACCATTTACTTTAGATAAAAGTTACATCTAAATATTATTTATAAAGTGACATATTAAAGGAGATGTTCCATTACATACTCTACATTAGTGGATAAGTGAAATGAATAAGACATATTGAATGCATACATAAATTGGTATACAGTAGTCAGTAGGCAAAGTAATAACAAACAAAGCAAAATCTATGGCATTGTACCATTTAAATTAAAGCACACATTTACAAGTTCCCATGTTAGTGAGTGGTGGAGGTTTTCACAATAGGTCAACAAGTATTACCACCAAAATAAACTGAAAAAGCTTAGGTTAGAAAAGATTAGACTACTGCTTAAATAAGTATAATAAGAATAAGATTCTAGAGTGTAGAGAATTAGACATTTAAACTGATAATATAAAGACAGTATTTGCTGTGATCATATCTGAATCTTATTGTTGTCAAGAGGCTGATCATCTTGGTTTTTTCCCATGAGACAAGATTGCAGTTGGAAGTCACAGAAACAAAATTTTCTTTGTTTTTAAAGTTCTGTATATTTGAAGCAACAAAATTGCACTTGAGAGTTATCAAATATGCTATAGTTTTTTCCTGAAGACATTTGCTGCTGTTTGAAACTTCCTGGATAGGGCTCCTGTTCAGCAATCAAAAAAGACAAATATGTTATTTGCAGCAACATGGATGGGGCTAGAAGGAATTATGCTAGCAGAAATAAACCAGGAAGAAAAAAATAAACACTGAATGGTCTCACTTATATGCGTGATATAAGGAAAACAAATAAAATGTTAGTAAAAGCTAAAATTAAAAAATTCAGAACTAACACACAAGGGAGAGCAGAATCAGTGGAGGGATGAGCACAAGGGATCAGGACGACATTCTTAGCTGACATGGTGGTGGGAGAACTTTGGGGTATACAATGATGTAATATATATCTACACAATCAATAAAAATAATACAAATAAACAAATATCCCCACCATTTCCAGAGAGAGAGTGAAAATTTGGAAGTCTTTCTGAATAGTTCAGGTTATGCCTGGGGAAAGAGCATTGATGAGGAAGCCTAGAAAGTGAAACCCTAGAAACTGTCATTTTATAAGAAGCAGAAGAGAAATAACTTTTACAATCCTGAATTCAGTATTGATTGGATAATGAGGAGCAACCACCATATAAGAAGAAAGGGCAAATATCCCTTGGAGAAAATTCATTTTAGGCACTTGCATAATTTCTTAGACACTGACTTTAGAACTCAGGATAGCGTTTAGATGACAGGTGCATTGCTAGTATCAGGAAGAGTTTCTGACAGTGCTAATAGTACATTTCTATGGATCCAAGTGAAGGTAAAGTGATGCAAACATCTTGATCTCAGTTCCTAAGCATTATCTGAAAATGGATATTTTGTCATTCATAGTAAACCTCCTTCTACCACAACTAGATTTGTGTTAATATTAATTAGTGGCTAAAGACTGGTTGTCAGAGTTGTAACTTATGGCATCACTTCCTGGTCTCCTGGAGATCGAATCAAATGCTAATAACCAACTAATCAATAATGTTGATATAATGAATTCTCCATATAAATTTAAAGGTATAATAGGATTTGGAGCCTGTCCATGCTGGTGAGCACCTAGACATGAAGGGAGGATGGAATGCTAGGAGAAGAAATGACAGATTCATACTTTCCCCCATGCTGTGTCATTTCTCTTCAATGAACTTGATTTCTGTCTTTTTATATCCTCTATAATAAAACAGTAATTTAATAAGCAAATGTATTCTCTGTTTCTGTGAGCCAATCTAGAATATTAATCAAATTTTCTTGTGAAGGGTCATGGAAACCTCTGATTCCTTGTCAGTCAGAAGCAGAGGTAGCAATCTTCAATCAGTATCTAAAGTTGAGGGAAATCTTGTGACTATAAGTATTTCATTTGTGGAATCTATTATTTTCTCTGTGGAAAAAATTTCAGAATTGAGTTGAACTGTAGAATACCCAGCCAGTGTCTGAGTAGTGTTTATTGGTTATTATAGGGAACCTCCTCCTAACAAACTGGATTGCACCCAGAATCCTTTTATAATGATAATACTTCAATTTTTCTTTTCATTTTCAATACATAAATATTTCAAATCAAACTACTATCTACAAGTTTTATTTTATCATAAAACAAAAAAATTAAAGTAAAGCATTTTATTCTAGCTCCCACCCTTGCATTAGTATTCAACAGCATCAGCTTACTGCTTTAGTATCCATGGCTGATAGACTATCCCTCAATTTTATCCATATCCACATCCTCAGAAGTTATGTACATAGTACCTCACAGGAAAAATAGATCATGCAGATGTAATTAGAATGGGGAAATTGCAATGGAAGAATTCTCCTAAATTATTCAGTGAACCAAATTTAGCCATGAATTCTTAAAATAAAGAACTATCAATAGGGAAGAAAGATAAGATGGAAAAAGAAGGAATAGAAGTTTGAACATGAGAGCACCTTGATGTTGCTTGCTTTGAAAATGGAGGAAGAAGGTTTAGAGACAAGAACGTGACAGACTCTAGACTCTGGAAAAGACACTAAGTCAAAAGCCAGCAGGATGATGGGACTCTGCATCCTACAGACCAAAAAAACTGAATTCTGTTAACAAGTCAATTAAACTATAAGTTGAACTTACAGAAGATAAATGTAGCCTATAGAAACCTACTATAGTATAGTAAAACCCATATTGGATATTAGAACTCTCACCAACAGGCTGGAAAAATAATAAATTGGTAGTTCAAGTTCTTGGGTGTGATAGAGTCACTGAGAGCTATGTACATATGTTGCATTTTTCAGAACTACCACTATTCAATTATCCACTAGAGATTTTCGATATTGATAACCTAGTTTAAGAAGTGACTGTTGTGTCTGTAAAGAGGTTCTCATTCAGTTCATTTCACAAGAACTAAGAAATTCCAAATGTCTACTATTTTTAATCATAAAGACATTTTCAGTTCATTCTTGGTACCCACATTGATGCTAGACTCTGTAGAAAATACTCAATTTCAACAGCAATTAAAACAGGAGGAGTGGAAAATATTTTGTAAAAACCAGTACTTCTTACTGTAATATCCAAAATATTGAAAATTATACATTATTCATAAGTACAAGTAATATTTATTCATGCATTATTTTAATGCTAAAGTTGCACAAATACTGTGCAGTTCTTAAGGGGGGGGAATAAAAGAAAAAGAAAATTTAAATTCAGTAGCTTTCTTTTTTGTATGACTAATAACTTAAAAGAAGGATAATAATGGTTAATCAACACAAATTTAATGTCTATCATTTTAAGTCTGACTGGGCAGTTATTTTTAATGACTGTCATTATTACAACCTCTCTGTCAATATGAGGTCTATAACTGGCAATGCAATTCTCTCTTAATGTGATACTTCAAGAAGTGAGTGACTATAGATTTAAATTTCTGATGAAAATCATTTAAATGATAGCTCACAGTATATAATAATCTGCTTCTTTTTGTATTTAACATGCACTAAAAGGCATCATTTTTTTTTATAGGTCAGAAATATATTTCTGGCTCCATATATTTTACTTCTTGTCAATCTATTATTTATGCCTCTATCTAGTGAATAACTACAGTTAATGCACTTAGTACACTAAATGCCCTAATGATTTCAAAGAGTTAATGTAGCTCCCTATGCATCCAATTTAATACATGAGAGTGACTTGGTACTCATGATGGACTAGCTCAATATATCTTAATAGAGAGTCAGTCATCTTGAGAAAGCAGTTAAATACACTTTAATTTAGATTTTTGTTACAAGTGGGAAGTTTTAAAAGTGCTGATGAATTAAGATTTACATTTGGAGTCAGAGTTAATGTGTGGCTATAGGCTAATATCTAGGGTATATTTAAGGTACTGCCATAGCAGATGCAGACATAACTAGGAGTAATTCATGCGTCTGATGGATGGTTGGACTAGATGACTTTAAGGTCCTTTTTAACTTGATAGAGCATGCTTCAAAGTATATTAGAAATTCAGCCCTAGAACAAATACACATGAGCAGCCATACTGTAAAACAAGAGCATAAAGAGAAAGCTATTAAAATAGTCAGAGTATGGGGAAAGAAGATGAGCACTGTTTTGAATCAGAAATTAAAAATAACTTTAAAATGTTTTAGTTTGTGTCCTGACAAGTGGTTTCCAGGTTTTCAAGATTAGAACTGGTGTTGACAATTTTATTGTTGCTAAGATAATTATAAACTATTATCTCTTAAGACAATATATGAGAACAAAAATAGTGCTATGTTGTTAAAAATAGTGTGTGTGCTGCATTGTTCCATGCAATCAGCAGACCAAAATGTGTGTCCATAGAATTTTATAAAAATTAACCTGGGTTCTTATAGGAGTTCAGGTCTACAAATAGCCACCTTTGAAGTATCATTTCTTAATTAAAAATGTTAAGAATATGAATTTGAGACTTGAGATTGGTTCATTAGAAGAAATTAGATAAGGATAAAATCTCCACCTTATATGCAATAAGTTTTTACAAACAATATAAATATACTCCATCAACTGGAGAAATTAGAAATAGTGTTTATTATAAACCATTAGCCAGGAACACTATGAAGCGCTTCATACAAAATGTCACAAATCTTAAGAATCATTATCTTACAGTTGTTAAAAAATAGAAGCGATGTTTGACAATTTGCTCAAAAACAGGTTCAACCTCATTATATCTGTTCCCACATACTGTGTTCATTTCATTAAATGATGATGCATACAACAGAAAGTATAATGAATATTATAAAATAAAAATATGTTGGAAAATATTAGTTAATTTGTAAATATATTAAATTTAAACTGATATCTTCAGTATTATTTTCAATGAAATGAGGCTTTTGACTTTTCTAATAAATTCTGGCATATAGTCGGATGGTAAAACTATTCTCCTTTTTCTTTCTAGTGGTTTCTTTGATAAAATTATGCTCTGGAGATTATTTTACACATTATCACAATAACACCATATAGTAGGTAGTAGTTTTGTCTTCATTATACACATGAAAATTCAGAGGCTAAGCAAGATTAAATGATACACAGTCTTTGGACAGACCCCAGCATTCAGGTTCAGGTTTTTTACTTAATTACTTCTCCATTGTTTTAATTTATTTTTTAGAATACTTAAGAAAATTTAAAAAATATGTTTAAGAGGACAGTTAGGAAGTAATGAAAAGACCTGGTTTCCCCCAAATCCATTTATCAGCATCTATCTGGGCAGCCAAGGGCAGCATAAGTAAATTTTCTTTGAATTTATGTGATTTCATAATATTAAACATTGTATTTTGAAATTGACCTAAATCTCAGCAGAAAGTTTGCTGTTATTTGGGGTTAAAAATGGTTTGCATGACAACTGACATGTCAGGTCTGACTTTGTGTCCAGTTCACTTCTTTTGCTAGCTATCAATTGCTGACAGAGCTGCTTTGTACTTCTATACTCTGTGAATTAATTCCTCTCAAATGATATTCTTGCTCCCAAAGTATATTGTTTGGTGATTATAATAATATTCTCTATACCCTTTTAGCTGAACAATATATCTGTAAGAATTGATAGACAAATTGTTAACCTGATTTCAATCTCTAGTATCAGAAAGGCAGGAACAGTTCCTTGTCTCCTTTGGATAAGGAAGCTTTAATATTTTGTAGAGAGAGAACAAATTGACCTTGTAAATACTATAGTTAGTTAAACGAAGAGCATAATTGAATGCCAGTTTGCGCTAAGGAATGAGCTGCCACCTTATGAAATTTGTCTAAGAGCAATTGAGACAGTCAATGTACAGTTGTTTATGGGTGCAGCATTAGGTTATTGCAAAAATCCATTAGCAATTACTGCCTTTATTATCATGCTGGTGAAGAGTGTTAAGCTTAGTTCTTGCTGGATATGCATATTGCTTAATATTATACAAGATATACTGAACATTGATTGTGTATATGTGTGTATTATTCTGTGTATTTTTTAAAGGTAACTTTGATCTGCAACATTGCAGAAAGAGAGACGCCTTCCTCTTTGGGTGTAACTAATCATAGAATATCCATCACCAGATTAGTCCTCCACCATAGTACCCTGTGTCCTCTCCTAATTCTCTAACCCCACCTCCTCTGGTACCCTCAGTTTATAAGTCAGATTTCCAACACTTGATTTTGGATTGGTTTTGTCTGACTCTTTTGCTTCTGTATATTCTGCTTATGAGTAAAACCATTCTGTGTTTGTCTTTCTCCTTCTGACTTATTTTGCTTGGAATAATTCCCTTGTTTTGCTTGGTTCCATCCAAGTTATCACAAACGGTAAGAGTTCAGCTGTTTTCATAACTGGTAGTATTGCAATTTTTAAAATCTACTCCTTCATTCTAGGGCACGTAGTTTGCTTTGATTGCTTGGCTGTTATAAATAGTGCCGCATGGACATAGGTATTCCATTATGTATATACACCAAATCTTCTTAATTAACCCATCTGTCTCTGGGCACATAGATTGTTTCCATAGCTTACAGTTGTGAAAAAAGGGCTGAAAAGAACATAGGAGTGCACACATCTCTTCTGAATTAGTGTTTTTGCCTTCCTGTAATAAGAACCTAGTATTGGAATTGCTTGTTCATATGGTAGATTTATTTGTAATATTGTGAGAAACCTCCATAATGTTTTCATTAAAGAATCAGTCTACATCTCCACTAACAGTATATACATCCTCAACAACATTTTGATATGCCTCTTTATCACAGACATGAGATAAACATCACTGTGTTTGTGATTTCTATTTCCCCTATAATAGGCGATGATCAGCATTCTTTCCATTGCCCAACTGGTCATCTATATGCCTTTGGAGAAATGAGTATTGATTTATTTTGATTCCAGGTAATCCATGATAACTAAACAATTGATCCATACATCTTACAATTTAGGGCATATATATGCTAATATTAACCATTAGCAAGGTTTCTTACTGATGAAAATAATGGGTTTTTATAATATGTGTTTATTGTGAGGCACATTTGCTAGAAGTAGTTCCAGTTTTGTTTCATGTTTATCCATTAGCACTAAGTAAGCATAAATGATTTATATTATTTTATTTAGAACCTCTGCCTCTCCCTGTCAGCTATACATCTTTATAGTCTGTTTAGCGAAGAGTTTTGTCTTTATTCAAAAGGCATTCGACTTCGCCTTGCTACACACATAAATTTTGTCACCAACACATAACACACAACTTTCTTCCTGTTTTATCAGAGAAAGGTGATAAAAGAGAAACAATTGTTACCATTTCTTGGAATTAGCTTGTTTGAAAATAATATGGTTACTGTTCAGTTGTTGCTAAATAATCCCCACACTAAGTTTCCATATAACTCTACAAATATGAGCAAACAAGCTTTGCTTTGTTGCAATGTCCACTCAGAAATTTGATATTTTTACATTGTTGCACAGTGAACTGAAAGCAATGGTGGTGTCTTCAAATAGAATTTGTGAATATAAGGGAGCCAAAAAGATGTTTAAAATTCTTTAACCAAATTCAATCACTTGATGTCTCAGCATCTCTATCACCCATTGCATTTTAATTAAAATAATCAAAATGACATCTTCCCTGGCATCCTAGTCAGTTAGGATTAGCAGTTCCTTGCTAGCAAATAAACACTGAAATTTTAGTGAATAAGTTTACTTCTTCAGAGGATTTCCCTCCCTTCCAACTGATCTCTTTAAAGATCCTATCATGTGGTTTTGTAGCAAAAACATAGAGCTTCCAGGGACATTGTCATGTTGCGAACAACCTAGACAGTAAATAGAGGAGTTTCACTATCTCATTTTGAAATGACACTTTTATTTATACTCCATCAACAGGAACTAGCCACATTACATGCAGGCAGGCTATACATTTTTGTCATCTCGGTGTCCAGGAAAAAGGAAACATGTATAATAACTTCTAGCTGCTACCACAACCATAAGATATTATTTCTAATTATAAACAGATAGAAATAAATTGCACATGAGATTTTGTTTGCTGTTACCTAGGCTTACTGGTTTTCCCAGCCTTTAACCTCACAGAGCTAAGTTCAATAGAATTAGTACAACTGTACATCTTGGATTTCTAATGAATTTCTTTGCATTATTTAGATTCTGTTAATTCCTAGTATTAACTTGATTCTACTTTTAAGATTTTCTATTTCAATATATGGGAATAGGTAATATGGCAGAAAATTTACATGAAAGATGGTTTCAAATTATTGTTAATTAAAGAATGAAAACAGATCTGTGATCATGAAATCATTAACATTTCATATTTGTAAGATACATACATGTGCATGTGTATGGTGGGAAATATATATTTTCCAGAAGAGGTCAGCTGGACTCTGGTTTTTCATATACCCCTTAAGAAACTTTGACCTAAAAGAGATTTTATATATGTATGTATATGTGTGTGTGTGTATATATATATATATATATATATATGTGTGTGTGTGTGTGTGTGTGTGTATGTGTATCTCCATACCTTGAATTATCTACAAAATTTTGTAGATGTCTGTGAGCATTTTTTTTCCAACTATGGATTAGTAATGCCTGAATAAGAAAACATTTTATTTCTTTATTTTACAAAGAAGAAACAGAGTAAGTAGGATTTGAAGTAAGGCATGAAAATATCTTATAAGCATCTTGGTCACCAGCATTTATTTCTGGTATTCTACTTTTAATATAATTGTTCTAAGATTAATATGTACTATAGATATCATTTTTAAACTTAAGGCTTGGCATTCTCAATTGGAACTGCATTGTCTAATAATTACTCCCCTTGGTTGCCTTTTTTAAACCCAGTAATAAACTGTTTACTTTTAGATTAAAGTATTTACTCTATATTTATATCCTGAATAGTTGACTTGCATTCTCTATGTTAGTTTGGCAGTACTACAATTGTGCATGAAATTAAAATGCGGGGAAATATAGTCATAGACATTTCAGTTTGGTTTTAAAAATATTTATGGTGATTATTTTGTATTTTAATAATAAACAATTTCACTTTATTAGTAGTTCAGCAATAAATACATAGAGTGGCCAGTAAGACATTCCTGGAACATGAATAAGACAACATCTGTGAATCTGTAATAACAAATAAGACTTCGTGCTTTTTTTTAAGGAGCCATAAGATAGATTAAAATATGTCTTTGTAGTCTTTATAGATAGGAGTAAAAAAATTAAGCAAATGTTTTCTTCCAGTGATTATTATTATTTTTATCAGAACTTTTATACTTTAGTTCTTGCAAATTCTTTATCTGGGGAACTTTTCTGTAACCAATTCCCAAAACATGGAAAAATCCAATTTTTAGAATAACAGTTCGATTTTTGGCCCTAGTGTGCTACTTACTTTTAAATCCTACTTTTGTAAGACAAGTATGGCAGTTACAAGTACTTTTCATTCAAACTGACAACTTTATGCAAATCACATCAGATATACTAGAAACAAAGATAATCTATTAGGAAACTAGTTTACTTTTAGTAAGAAAAAGGAATAAACATTGATAGTACTGAACAAAGTTTACTGAAATTGATAGTACTGAATAAAATTTACTGGGGTGGGGAGGGGAACTAACACCAAAATTATTTATTTTATTTATTTATTCCTCTTTTTACTCCCTTTCCTTTCTTTCTGACTTGACTACCTACCAACTTTACTCCTTTGCTGTTTTTTTTTCTTTTAGCACAATTATTTCTAGAAAATGAAAAATGAAACTATTATCAAATTTGAAGATGAGAGTAGTTAACTGTGTGTCTTCTATAAAGATGGGCTAGCCGCTATTAGGGGCACCTGTGTCAAAAGGCATTTCCTTATGTCCAGAAGAAGTATTCTATAGAGTTGAATAGACTAAGAGCTATAAGAATAAGAATAAGAGCTCTATAGAATAAGAGTGCTATAGAATAAGAGCTCATAAAAAGATTTTATTTAAGATTTTGTTGCTTTCTACTCAAAAGTATATCCTATGGTAGATTTTGACATTTAATTGCCATGTAATATGCGTTAGTCTTTCTTTCATGCTTTCTCTTCTTTAGTATTTGTTATAACACAGTCTGAATTCATTCACTTTTAATATTAAAAGTTAAAGCAAGATTTTTTTTTCAAGTAAAGTAACACAAATTCTACTCATGCTAGAAATCTAAGCACCAATGGTTTTACTGAATTCAATCCTTTTGGATAATTTTGATAGTTTTGTCTCCTTTGTTGTCTTTATAGTGTATATGTATAGTAAATAACCAAAAACATGAAAATATGTTAGGTTATACTAATATTTCATGAGGTGGTTTGTCATGGCCCAGTAGAAAAAAATGATAGCAAAAAAACAAAATTCTGCATTAAGTTGAATGATATAACGTATAAAAATACCCCTTACCCTAGAACACACATACACATTTGTTTAACTTACTCCATTTGTGTACATGTTTTGTTTAACTGGTATGCTCAAGTTGTTGTCCTTATGTACTTTTCTTGGCAAAACACTTTAATACAACATCTCAAACATGAAACTGAGTGCTCGTTATGAGGGTCTAAACAGTGAACAAAAGAGAAGTTAAGTAATGAGAACATTTAAATGATGAAATACTTTGAAAGAAATGAAGAATCAAGTTTAAAGAAATTACATTATTACATCATAGAAGGCCACAAAAATAAATAAATTACGGAATGCTTATCATCTCCTTTAAATGGAATTGATTACAGTGGCTTAAAATTAGCAACTATAAAACTGAGTATAGGGGGGGATACCATTTTGTAGCATCTGTTTATACTTGGAATCATATGTGCAGTTTCTTTATGTAAGGAAATAATTGGCCAATCTACAAATGCTAGATTTCCATTTTGAGCCAAGACAAAGGAGTAAAAACAGGCCAATGATCCACTGTTATTCACATTCTTTGTCAGCATGTTCTTTTCTTTACCTTATTTCTTTTTTCTTAAAAGACACTTCACTGCATCAATACTTTACCGTATCATTTCCACCAAGCAACTAATAAGACATGTAAAGATTAAGTACCATATTTATTTTAATTTATTTACTAGAAATTTAAATGTTTATAAATTTGGATTTTTTTTGCTGATTTATTTAAAGTATTATTTATAGAACAAAATACCCTCTGAGTCCTCTGCATTTAAACAATTTTTTTGCAACACAGAAATATATATTAGATATGTAATATATATTTATATTATGTATAAAAAGCATATTTGTGTGACTAATTTTACTCTCATAAAAATTATACTCACTTTTATTTTCAAGATGAAAACTTTCAATTAAAATTTATGCTAACTTTTGAATATATTTCCTTCATGAGGTTTTACATTTACTATAGGGTAAGGATTATATTCTACTTTTTGTATAAGAGTAGATACTTTTAAACACTTAGTAGTTGCTCATGGATAATTTTTAATGAATTCTTTTTTAATGGAACTAAAGAGAGCAAAGAACTTTCCAAAAATAAGCTTCTTCACATTTCACAAACTACCGTTGTTGGCCATTCTCTTTAATGAACATTATTCAGGTTTTCAGCAACAGTCCCTTACTCTCATTTCTCTGATTTATTGATTGATAATGAGATGACACCTTATCTGTAATTACAGTCGGAATCTTTAACCCTGCCTGGAGTGACCAACAGACATCTGGAAATCATCATCCTTAACATGAAATTCTTATTATCCAAGTTCTACATCAATCTCATTTGCTTAATTCACATCTCTGGTAATATATTGACTTCCCAGTCTCCCAAGCATTATCTCCAAATTCTAGTGATTCTACCTATCATTTGCCTTTCAACTCTATCTACTTCTTTTGATTCTACATTGTTCTCTTTGACTGTCTACTACTATACCTTATTTAGATGGCTCCAGTAATGTTTCTAAACCACAAATTAATTTTATCTATTCAATATAAAGCAAGTCCCTTGTTAGATCTTCAGCTAGGATATCTAATAATCACAAGTGAAGCTTATTAAGCTATTAGTAGTTTTAAATTGTAAAACTTCACTAAAGTTACATTCTATAATCAGCAGAGCAAAAGGGAGTATCATTTCTGATATGCTGTGCTGGCACGGAAATTTATTCATTCACCTTCCTTAAGGAGAGCATTGATTCTGACTGAATCTCCACAGAAATTAAATACAACATCCTGTGTTTGATCTAACATACAAGGAAATTATTGAACTACTGATTTTGTACTAGTGCATTTCTTTCTCCATATTTTTCTATTTCTAACTCAATCCTCTAAGATCAAGAAAAATATAAAAATGAAAGTTAAATTTTAGAAATCATAGAAGGTTTAATGTGCTCTAAGATACACAACAGCTTTAGTAAGTACTATTATTTGAACCCACAAAGGTGGTGATTCTGAGAAGGTAGCATAACAGCTGGGGGTGTGGGATGTGGGGGGATGAGTGGGAGCAATTAGGGAAGGGAGGAACATGGAGGACAGCAATGACTTGTCCACACATGAGAAGTTTGTGGGAGAACACTGGGGAATACAAAAATCTGAAATATATATACACATACACACACAGACAACAGATATAAATGAAACTATTAAAACAAGAAATGAAAATATAAATCGACACATTAATAATGTCTCAAGTTACACTATTCTGTCTTTATCACTGAGGCAAAATAAGACCCAACTCATGAACAGGTCAAGATAACATGCAAATATTGAGAAAAGCAAAACACAAGTTAAATGAATATGTCAATTAAAAAGAAATCTTTTGGGTGTTGACAAATAAAGCATTCTTAATAATGACACTGTTTGTAAGTGAATTATGATGCCCTGCACATATATGACAGAAAGGCCCTCAGAGGCTATCTTTTGAGGTTACATAATTTGAAATAAGGAGCTAGCAGAAAGCTTCCAAATAAAAGTGATGAAGCAGTATTTTATAGTCTAGTTGAAAAGAAGAATAACTGAACTAAAAATACAATGTTATAAAATAGCTTTGATAAAGTCCAGGTTTGGAATTTGTTTGGCTTCCCCCAAGGAGAACAAACCTGATTCTGCTCAACACTCTCCTTTTCTTTCAATAGTTGTCTCGGTCTGTTGAGGCTGTTATAATGAAATACCATATCACAAACCAGATAGTTTAACACAGCAATTTATTTCTCACAGTTCTGAAGTTGAGAAGGTGATAGACTGCTAACAACACCTGTGTCTTTGAGTAGTGAAAGGAATGAGGAGTTGAGGGAGTGGGTTCTCATTTGTGAGTGCTCCCCCTTTATGAACAATGAAATTCCTATGGGTCCCACCACCTAATACCAACACAATGGACCTTAGGATTTCAACATATGAATGTGGCAGGACACAAAGGTTCAGGGATAGCTTTCTATCCCTGAACCCGCTCCCCAAATTTGTCCTTATCATATACAGAAAAGATTTCTTAAACCCTGAGTCTGTACACATTTCAGTACCATGCAAAACTGTAAGTTTAAAGTTTCATGGAAATATCACATATGAGTGAGATTCTGGTTATGAATCTGTGAGATTAAGGAAGTATGTGCTTCTAATTATGATTGCGCCATAAGCATAGAGTGCATATTCACTTTCTGAAAGATAGGAATGAAAGGGTGACAGGTTCCAAGGAATACACAATCTAACAGGACAAACATCATCAATTTTTCAAAATTGAGAATAATTTTTAATTTTATGCTTTGCCTGCAAGACCCAAGTGGATGGGTCTTGAGACACACTAAGACTTCCTTGTTCCCATGGCTTTGCTGGGTGCAGCCCATAGGACAGCACTTTAAGATAAGAGTGACTTTTCTATTGCTCTACCACTCTTTGTCACATGCCAGTGTGTCACATGCCCACCCCCCCCCAACTACCCTCATAACACCACCGTGCTTTGACTTAAATGGGACTCTTTACAACAGCTCCACTCCTGTCAAAGCCTTCTAACTAGCTAGCTGTATATGAAGAGTTGAGGTGGCTCCATCCTCTGAATTTTAAGTGTAGTTACCCAGGGTTCTTGGTCTTCTGGAGAAGCCACCTTTCCCATAGCCTCACAACTTCAAAAGGCATCATCCTTGAGCTTTGGGAGGAGACTGTTTAGTTGATTGAAGGCCAGGAAATGGCTCTTCTTTAAAAATCAAGAATTAAAGATCCCCAAATCACCTTTGGAGTCCTCCCCTTATTTTGAAAAGTATGTATATATGCATGTGTGTATGTACGTATGTATATATGTATGTATGCATGCATCTATGTATGGATTTGTTTAAAAAGCAGTTTAAAATGACACCTAGTTGTATTTTTAAAAGATGTATGCTGCTTGGTATCGTTCAGGTTTCCTGGGTCTGCGATTTAGCTTCTCATAACTAATTTGGGAAAACATCTAAGTCATTTATCACATATTCTGTTACTTTCCTTCTTTGCTATCCAGTATTTCCATAATATCTTCTGTAGATGTCACACAGTCCTTGAATACTGTCTTTTGTTTTAGTATTTATAGTCTTGTTCTTTTTTTTTTTAATAGTCTTGTTCTTTATTTTTCAGTTTGAGAACTTTTTAATGGCAATATCTTCAGTCTCAGAGATTCTTTCCAAGAAATGCCCAGTGTACTAAGAAAGTCACCAAAGGTTTCTTTTTGTTCTTTCTTAGGATTCTCTCACCACTCTCCTTCCATTTCCCATCTGTTTTTGCAAGCTGTTTATTTTACTCCATTAGAAAGCTTATAATATTATTCATGGTAATTTTCAATTCTTAGTCTGGTAATTCCAGCATCTCTATCATTCTGATGCTGATGCTTGCTATGTCCCTTCAAGCTTAGTTTTTTTTGCCTTTTAGAATGTCTTTTCTTTCTTCTTTGATAATCAGGTATTATATATGGGGTAAAAGAACCTCTTCTAGCAAAATATTCAGATGGCCTGGTGTAGGTTGAGAACCAGCATTCTGTAATCCTCAGAATAGGTTTCAGTCTTTTAGTGAACCTACACTAATAGATGGTGAAGACAGTTTCTGCAGTTTTATCTCCATCTTTAGGTAGAAGAGGTTGGCTAGAGTGGATTAGAGTTGGACATTTCACATCTCTTAATTTAATTAGGTCCCTTTCATAGTATTTTTTTCCTGAGAGTTAAGTCTTTTGAAAGGAAACAAGAATTATCCATTTCCACCTTCTTCCTCCAGAAACATGAAGTGATTTTTCTTTGATATAATTGTCCTCACTGATTCTTCAGAAATTCATTCGCTTTATGCCAGGTTTTACTCTGCCCTTGTTTTTTGAGGTAGCTTATACTTACATGAGTTTAAGCTTGAGCAGGTTCTCAGTTCACACTCCAATCTTGGCAACAGAGATTTGCCCAGTGTTTTCAACTTTCTTAGGGGTCTTAACTAGAATAGTTGTTGATTTTTAAATTTTTTCTGCTTTTTCAAACTATTAGGATTGAGTGGCAACTTCCAAGGTTCTTAGATGTGGAACTGCAAACAAATTAATAAATGGTATAATTTTTAGCATTTCATTTTATTATTTTCATTAGTATTTAGATAGAATGCTCATTTTTGTACAAGGAGATGGTTGGATTCAGTTACTAATTCTAGTAATTTATCACAAATATTTTAGTAATATTTATAATAAAGAAATATTTTATATACCTATATATGAATATCTATGATATGTAGTACATCTGTTAAAATAATACAATATCTATTAGAAGTATTTTATTTTTAAAACACGTAATTTTATTTGTTCATTTGTTCACTACTTAATAATTAATAATTAATTAATGATTTCTATCAGTGTTGTATGAAAATAAGAAATTTTAACAATTCCATAAAAAATAAGAATGAGCTGTTTTTTTTCTACAGTTTATGTACGTTATTCTTGTATATCTTGTTTGACTTTGTCTCTGTCAAGAAGTCAGCTCTCAAACTAAATGAGGTTCATTAAAAATAATTATTTTCACTACTTTTGAAATCATGAGACATTTTGCTTCTGGATGATACATATATCATTTTTCAATGATTTTCACAGTCATGTACTGTCATATTTTTTGTATTATATTTTTTCTAGTTCTAACTGCAAGTTTGATGTCTGTCTGTATGATTTTGACCATTATATTGAACATTTCTTTACCTTCTATATCCTTTTCTAAGACTTCAATTAAGCAAAAATGTTTACCATATGGAATGATATTTTCTGTTTGTGCTTACGTTTCTTATGTTCATATGTTTCTTAATTACTCTTTAATTTTCTAATTATTGAGATCCCTTCTGCTAATTTTGCTTACCTATTAAATTTTTTTTTTTTTTTTTTTTTAGACTAGGTCTCGCTATTTTTGCAAGAGGAACCGCAGGTTCATGTTGCCTGGGGTACCACAGACTCAGGCAATGCCCATCCTCAGTTTCCCAAGTAGCTGGGGTTACAGGCACTTGCCACCATGCCCAGCTATTTTTTTGGAACTAGGTCTCACTACAGGCCCCAGACGGGACTCGAACTGCGATCCCTAGTCCCAGCCGCTTCATAGGCTGACGCTTACAGGCACGAGCCACCGTGCCCGGACCTTACCTATTAAATTCTTACTATTAAATTTTCAGTTCTAGAATTTCACTTAACATAAAATTTTCAATTAACTACTATAATTATTGACATTCTCATCTAATTTATTAAACAATGTATTAAACAATGTAATTGCAATAAATTTTTTTGCAGTTGTTGCTAATGCCAAAACATGGATTTCTACAGATTTGTTTCTGTTTTTTTCTATGTCGGTGCTTTTCTCCCTAGCTCCCTCCATCCCTCCCTCCCATCCACCCTCTTTCCTTTCCTCCTTTCCTTCCTTCCTTCCTTCCTTCCTTCCTTCCTTCCTTCCTTCCTTCCTTCCTTCCTTCCTTCCTTCCTTCCTTCCTTCCTTCCTTCCTTCCTTCCTTCCTTCCTTCCTTCCTTCTTTCCATTTATTAGTATGTTTGTATGGAGTAATAAAGACTGAATGATGTTATTTTCTCACAGAGTTAATTTAGTTTTACTTTGTCAATCTATAGGATTTATAGAAATCAAGAATTGCACTAATACAAGTAGTTTTAAACTCATATTCAAAACCCTTTTACATTATTTACATTTAACTCTAGTCTATGGGCCTCTGTGTATTCTAGGTAAGAAACTTAATATGGTTGAAGGTTCGGTTCAATTTTGCAAACAATTCTGTACATCAGTCCCTTCACCATTATGACTTAGAATTAAACATTTCAAGAAGAATTTTGCTTGAATGTTATTTTCAACTTTCTATACATCTTTATTCATTCTTTCGTTCAGAAATCTCCCCTGAAATAATTTTTATTTTATTTATATGACACATTCTCTCAAGAAAATATCTACAACAAAGTAATTCAATATTGGAATTCACTATTAGTGAGAAAAAAATTTAAAACCAGGTCTCAGAATTCATGATGTTACAAAAAAAACCAAAAAACAAAAACATGATTTAGAAACTCTTGTTCCTTTTGAACCACAATGGATAAGAAATTTCAATAGTCCCCAAGGGGGTGGGGGGAGGAAATGTAATGTACTTCATCCTAAGGAAGAAAATTTCAGGGTATAGAGAGGTTTTTCATCACAATATCAGCTATTTGATATAAGAAAAATGAATAGAAAGCCCATGGTCAAAGGAAAATACAGTAGTTACAGGGGTCTCTCCCAAACCTATACTTGCTACGGTTGATTTATTTTTTAATCTACTTAATATCAATGCTATAAAACAATAGCTTTCACTAGAAAAATTTAGCTTAAGCTCTTCATCAATATAAAATTATGAATGTATATTGTTAAGGATATTTGTTACATAACAAACTTCTTTTTCTTATATAGAGAGCATCTTATTAAAATGTAAATTTTATATATAAATTTGAAGAGTGGGTTCTTTTTACTTTAATGAAGGACAATATCCTGGGAATTCATAACATTTCAAAATGATAATTCATCATTTAAAAAGTTGTTCAACAATCTCTGTTTTTCTTGGTTTAAAATACCCCTACAGTGTATCTATATATATATATCATCTACTCCCATTCTGTTTTGTAGCTTGAGTCATTTTTCCTTCCATCCTTGGGTGACTATATCTAAATATTTCAGCTTTTAAAAATCCAAACTGGAAAATAAAAGAAAATAAAGCCCTTCCCCCCAAAAAAATAAATTTAAAAGTCACAAAAATTTTAATAAGTTATTTTTCCTTATTTCATGCTTTTCTGTCCCTTCTTAGATGTGTGCATTAGTCATGGAAAAATATATATAATATTATATTATCACTTCAACTTATATTTTCCAAGTTAGCATTTAGTCTTTATCTGGTAAGTTGCTAGAAATATGTGGTAACCAATTATCATCACTCTATCATTTTGTAACTCATTCAGATATGTTTTTGACTATTTGTAGTATATGGTTCTGAACAATACTTATAAAACTTTTCAATATATATAGAGATATTTTTATCTTAACGAATAATTGTCATTGTATGCATTTTCATAAGAAGGATGATGTAATGGTATTAGACTAGGTCCATTCCATTTGGGCCATATATTTAGTTAGACACAGCTAAATTGCTGAATAAATAAAATTTGAGTATCTTCAATTCACTATGGTCAGGTAACAATGAGTATTATTATTAATACAATATTTTTGGCCATGGTTTAATATAATTTCTTAGATGGTAACTGATTTTTAAAACATATATTAAACAATAATTTTCAGCAATGCCTACTTAGGTCAACAGGTACAAATAGATTCCCCAATATGACTACTGGGAATTATGCAAGATCTGCTAAGTTAATAATTATGCTTTTCTACCTTGAATGTACAGTATTAAGCACTGAAAATGCTATTTCCACCTTTAAATATTCTCACTTATCTTTATCACATTGATTATAATTTTTTTTTTTTTTGAGACTAGGTCTTGCTATTTTTGCCCATGGAACTGCAGGTTCTCATTGCCCGGGGTACCAGGATTACAGGTGCACGCCACCATGCCCAGCTATTTTTTTGGAACTAGGTGTCGCTGTGTTGCCCCAAGCGGGACTCGAACTGAGATCCCTAGCCCTGGCCGCTTCATAGGCTGAAGCTTATAGGCATGTGGTACTGTGCCCGGCTGATTATAAATTTCTATATAAAATATTTAAGAAGGATAATAAGGATTATAAGGTTCAGTAATGTAAGAGAAATTTATTATTTATCATGAGAAAATTATATGAGAAAAGTTGTGAAGTGAAGAGGAAAACTACTCTAAATTTTTAGCTTTATCCCTGAAGTTATTTTATTTTATATAGACCTCTGTATATAAAAGTGTGTTAATATTTTGACAAACCTTTCTTTAGATATCAGATTTTAAGTTCTATCAGTATTAACTTTTAAAGATTTATTAATTTTAATAGATAACATAAGTTTCCAAACTCTTAAAATATAGAAATGAATAAGATAGAAAGTCTCCCTTTTAACCTTGACTCCAAGTTCTAGTTCTCAACATCTCTGATATTATGGATTCTTATAACAACCATATATTTTGGTTTACTTTAATATAGATGCATCATTAATGTAAAATTTCCATTTTTCTCTCAGATATAAAGGCACATATTGAATAAACAATTGAAATTATTTTCAAAGTCTTATGTTGAAGACAACCCAAGAAAGTATAAATCAAAGGATATTAACATTTGTTTCTGCAAATTAAGGTATAATTGTTAAGTGATTAAAAAATTCAACTCAATGCTTCTTAAGCAAGAGGAAATTTATTATCTTATCAAATAAGTAGAGGTATAGGAAAACTCCCATGTACTTTAATTCAGGTTTAATATTTTACCCATATATACACAAACATATACATATATCTCTCTTTATGCTATATTAGTTCAGTATATTAGATCACTTCTGGGTGCTGTTTGTAATATGAGAAGTGATATTGAGAGGTAATTACCTAGGAAGTACTAAGGCTGCTTATTCTGTGTTCTCTTCTTTAACAATGATAAACCTTTTAACAAATCATTTTTCTCTCTAGCACATTTACCATCACATCTCACTGGTTAAAATATCTAATCTGCCCACTAGTAAACCACTAATAAAAAAAGGATGCTTAATTCATTTAAATTTAAACAACTTCACTACAGAATTCACTTGTGAGCTTTAGAGTAAATCCAGGTGTCTTCTAGAAAGAAGAAAATGTAGAATGATAGCCAACTATACATTCTATGCTACCTGTTATTGCGAACTATACAGGTAAACAAGGAAACAAGCACAAAATAGATTATCTCTAACAAGGGAAAAAATTCAGAGTGAATGTTTATATAAAAAATCTTAGTAAGGCCGGGCATGGTGGCTCGTGCTTGTAAGCTTCAGCCTATGAAGCGGCCGGGGCTAGGGATCGCCGTTCGAGTCCCACCTGCGGCCCGTAGCGAGACCTAGTTCCAAAAAAACAGCTGGGCGTGGTGGTGCGCGCCTGTCATCCCAGCTACCTGGGAAGCTGAGGCTGGGGATTGCTTGAGTTTGTGGTACCCCGGGCAACGACAGCCTGCGGTTCCACAGACAAAAAAATAGCAAGACCTAGTCTCAAAAAACAAACAAACAAACAAACAAACAAACAAACAAACAAAAAGCTTAGTAAACTGACTTTGGAAAATCAATGTTTTTTTTT
>PVHY01021950.1:0-23093 GCA_004024945.1 Uropsilus gracilis
GCTTTGCAGGGTATCCTTGGCTGGCACTTTTATTTTGGAGTTTTTTTGTAGATGTGACTCCATTCTCTACTTGCCTGGAGTGTCTCCAGAAAAATCTGAGGTCTGTCTAATAGATTTTCCTTTGTAGGTTATCTGTTTCTTTTCTCTAGCCATTCTCATTATTTTTTCCTTATCTTGGGTTTTGGAAGTTTCATGACGATGTGTCTCACTGTGGCTTTTCTTTCATTGAAGTAGTTTGGTATCTTTTTGGCTCCCTGTATGTCTATTTTCATTTCTGTCTTTAGATTTGGGAAGTTCTCCTCTATTATTATATTGAAAAGCCTTTCAGTTCCCATGAGTCTCTCCTCTCCTTCTGGGATTCCTATTGCTCTTGTGTTTCTTTTCTTTAAGGAATCTGACATATCTTTGAGACTTTTTCAGTCTTCTTACTTTGTTTTTATCTCTTTTTTTCTTTCTTCATCCTCTCTACTTTGGTATCTTCAAGTGTGTTGATTAATTCTTCTATTTCATCTAATCTGCTTCCATGACTTTTCCCTGCATTTTTGAGCTCCTCTATTGCAACCCTTAAATCCTGGGTCTCCTTCAATTTCATTTTTAGGGATTCATTTTTATTCTTCAGTTCATTTATTAGGTTATACATACTGATGCTTTCTTTTTTAGTTTTCTACTTCTTCCCTTAGTGCATTAAATAATTTCATCATTCTTTTGTCCTTTTTTTTTGCTTCTCTTATCTGTAGGAATACATTTAACATGTTGATGTTGGAATCTTTGTCTGAGATACACATTGTTTTTTCAAAGTCTTCCTTGGTGTTTTCTGGAGATTGTCTTTTCTTTGGTGGTAAAGGCTTATTTCCTAGAGGGCTTGCTTGCATGTCTACAGTTTTTCTCCTTACTGTGTTTTGCTTTCTTACTTGTTCTACATATTAGGAAACCATGGCCCTGGTGTTGGCTGGCATGCTGATAGTAGTTTTTTTCCAGATTGAAAGTAGATCTGTAGTTTAGTTTACTTATTTGTGCCGGTGCTGCTTGCAGCGCCAATGACTTCTGGTTTCTCACCTGGGTGGGGGAAAGGTCAGGTGGGTTCCCTCAGGAACCTGACTGAAGGGGGTCTGGGTCTGGGACATCAGTGATATAAGGAAGGGAATTTCTCAGAGGCCTGGTGCTTTTGCCAGTGTCTTCTGGCATCTCACCTGGAGTCAAATATTGTTATCATGGTCTAGTTCCCCCACTTGACTAGCTCCCCCTTTGACTGTGCAGTGAGGATAATAATGGAGCCCAACATGTAGGGTTCTTCAGGAAAACTAAACAGAAAAACACTTAAGGGAGAAGTCAAAACAAGGGAGGGAAAAGCATAAGGGACTATGGTGATAGTTCACAAGTGATGTGGTGGTGGGAGATACACAGGGATTATTGTTGAGAGAAGAAATCAAAGATGTACAAAAATCAGCAATGATGTAAGAAAATAAAAGTAAAAAAAGAGGAAAGTTCTAATTAGTACGTCTACACAAGGTCAGAACTCAATGAATGTTTACTGCTTAAATTGTCATTATTGCCAGTTGTCTGTTAATTCAAAAAAAAGAAATAAACATTGAAAGTAGTTGTATAGTTTTATTTAATCTTAGAGGATCATAAGACAGAAAAATGAAGAGTCGTTGACCTCAGACTTTTACCACGTTGAAATTGGGTTAAAAGGGGCAGAAGCTGCCAACCAACAAGTCACAGGAAATACCTCTTAAAATGCAGCTTCTGCCGCCCAACTTTCTTCACCAGATCTGTCTCACCCACATAGCAGTTGCCACTCAAATGGAGTTCAACAATTGGGTTGTAATAACAAGGGAAATTAAGCAGGGAAATGAAAAGTCCTTACTGCCACAAGTGGCCAGTTATCTTACCCCAATTACCATTTCAGTCCCAAAGGTCCCAAAGAGACATGACCAAGATGGTGCCCTTTGTCCCTCCAAAAATGAGGCAGGCACTGCAAAGTTCAGTCTTTCTCCTGTGTCTTCTCTTAGCTTCTTCTCCAGTGTTCCATGCAGCTCTACTTCTCCAAGGCTTTTCAAATTTCTTCCACAATTGCTGAAGCACAAATCAACTTTCCAAATTCCTGGCCATCTCCAGGTACCAGCTCACTATGCCACCTTGCTGTGGTGCCACACTCTCCACATTGGCTACTCTTCTCTGGCTACCATGGCTCCCTGTACTTTTAGCTCACTCTGCCAGGGGACTTCCCCTGGCTAGGCCACGTGGGCCTGTTATCTCAGTCTGCCATCCTCATCTCCTTCCTTCCTTTTCCTTTTTTGCTCCTTCTTTTTATCTGCCTTCTTTGCACTTCTTGCTTCTTCTCGCAAGTCTTTCTCTCAGACCCCACTCACCAAGGTACTCTGGCACCAACACAATTTTTAACCGAGTTACTCACAACCCTATATCAATGTGACAGTAAAATTTTATAACTTCTCCATTTATAATACAATCAGTTCGGGCACTAGAAATTTCATGGCAGATGACAGAAGCATCCTCAAAAAATGTGTTTTTACTACAATGAGATACCACCTTACACAAGTAAGAATGGCCCACATCCAAAGAACGGGCAACAAGAATTGCTGGCGAGGATGTGGAGAGAAAGGAACACTACTACACTGCTGGTGGGAATGTAAACTAGTCCAACCACTATGGAAAGCTGCGTGGAGGACCCTCAAGTTAATGGGAATGTAACTACCATTTGACCTAGCAATTGCTCTCCTGGGGATCTACCCAAAAGAGACCTCAATGTGGGTACAAAGGGACACCTGTGCTTGGATGCTTACTGCAGCACAATTTATAATAGCAAGGTCATGGAAGCAACCTAAATGCCCCCAAAGAGATGACTGGATTTAAAAAATGTGGTATAGATACACAACGGAATATTACTCATCAATTAAAAATGACAAATTCAATGATTTTATGACAACATGGAGGTACTTAGAATAAATCATATTAGTGTCATGTGCTTGTAAGCAGCGGCAGCTTATGGAGTAGCGGCAGGGTCTGGGGATCATGGTTCGAGTCCTGCCTGGGGCAACACCATGAGACCTAGTCCCAAAATAGCTGGGCGTGGTAGCATGCAACTGTTATCCTAGCTACCTGGGAAGCTGAGTCAGCTGGGGATTGCTTGAGTCAGTGGTACCATGGGCAACATGAGCCTGTGGTTCCATGGGCAAAAATAGCAAGACCTAGTCTAAAAAAAAAGATTGCTCTTCAATTTGTCAACATTTTTTTTGCTCTCCCATGTGATTTTCATACTATTTCCAAGCCAGGACAGCCTTGAATGCCTCCTCTCATTTGTTATTGTTACTGCTATTTCTTAAACTCTTTGCCTTCACAACTCAGCAAAATTATCTTCTATTCCAAGAGATTTTTCCTTACTCCTCACAGTTTCTGTAATATTTTATTCTGCAGGTTAGAAACCCACACTACCGATTATCTACCCTCCAGCCTGTTTCAAACCATATCTTATTTTCCTTTGTATTTCTTGGTAGTGACTTCCAATTTTTCACCTGGTAGACATTCAATAAAGGTAATTATAAACTGTACTTAAATACCTTATTTAATGATGCTTTTTTTTATTTAGATGCCACTAGTGAAAGATAGTTCTTAGACAAACAGTAAATTGCTACCACCAAAATCTGATTATGTGTACATATAAAGTTAATAGTGAGTAGGCAGTTATTTAAACTATTATTGCCTTAGTTTCTGTGGTTCCAATTATAATCACTGAGAGGAGTTTGTTATTAATTATGGGACTGAGTACTTCATGCTGTGTAGAATGTCTCTAAATTTCCTTCCTTGAATCAAGAAAAGTTTGTCTAGATCTTTATGCTCTAATTATAGATACTTTAAATGAAGTTCTCATTCTCTTATTCTCAGAATTGACATTTCCTTTGTTCTTGATCTTGGTTAACAATATTCTTTAGTTTTCCAAGTCAAAGTCTCAAAGTTTCATCAACTATATTTATCCCTCTATTCTTTTATATTCCCTCCTTAAATCCATCAGTTTACAAGATATTAAAAAAAATAAAAAGCAGCTCCTTTTTTAAAATAAAATTTTCCTTTTTAGAATGAGTCGGAATCCATAACCTGCAAAAGTCTCTTACCCTAGTATTGTTTTCACTTTAGTATGTTTTAAAAATACTTAACTATTTAATGACTCTGATTTAAAAAAATTATGGAATGATGTCATCTCTGTTACTTGAAAATCTGTTAATTGAAGTACCTTAATTATTGTACTGAAACTCCTTTGCGTGGACCTACTGTTCTTGTCAACCTCATCTCCTGTCACTCTCCTGTACACAGCTCTGTTTCAGGGAGGCATTGGATCCTTTACATCTTCTTGGCTTGCAGTTATCTGTCTAGAACAGCTCCCACTTGCTGGCAAGTTCTTACTCGCTCTTAGAATATAATAAAATATTCCTAGGGAAAAAAAAAGAATAAATCATATTAGCAGAAACAAGTCATAAAGAAAAAGACAGAAACCAAATGGATTCACTAATATATGGGATATAGGGAAAAAAAAAAAAAACAAAAGACTTGAGGAAAAGTCAAAACAAGCTAAGCACAAAACTGAAGCACACAACTTTGAGCAGGAGGGAAAGGGGGGAGGGAAATAAAGAGGAGGGTGGGGGGGATAAACCCCTGGGATTACAATGTTATGAAATTTATATATAAATAAAAAACAAATAGATAAAATGTGTTTTTAAAATGTTTTGGTTAATATTCTACTTTTAAGGCTATTATACTATCAAATTTGAATTTAAATAATTTTTAGAATTCTAGAATAGTTTAAAATTTATAGAAAAGTGTAAATAGTACAGTTTTTATATAACTCACATTTCTCTTTCTATTAACATCTTAAGTTTCAATGGTGGATTTGTCACAACTAATGAACTAATACCAATGCATTATTATTAACTAAGCACTATATTTTATTTATTTAGATTTTAATAGGTTTTCCATATGAATATGCTTACCCAAATGATCTATTTTTGATTTATTATAGTGCTTATTCATTTATTATACTCCATTTTATTTAACTTATTTTATTATATTGTCTTGCTATTTTTTATAGCATTGATTTATAATACTATATGACTTAGGGATATAGGTCCATACCTTTTCTGGTGTTGTATGTTCTTTACCATACCCACCACTGAAGCACCCATAATCCTTCACCATTGTCCTTATAGCCCCCCAATGCTTTTTGTAATTATTCCATAAACAAATATTTGTAAGCATCTGGTGAGCTTCTATCACTTGGAGGAAATGTAAAATCTGTAATATAAACATATATTTCTGATGGCCTATCTCACGCTTTGATTTCCTCCTCATCATTCTATTACTCTTTTTATTTTTCATGTAGTTTTTCTCATCTATGAGTTCTTTCCTGCCCAGCATTCTAATACAAGTTTTTATCATAGAATTCTGAGGGAGAATGGGGTAGGTGGGGACTGTAAAACCTTGGAGTCCTTATATTATTGATTTTGCTACAGTACTGCTCTAAACTTTAGACTCAGTTTTTGTGATTAAGCTTGTTTCGAAACCAAGTCTTGATCTAGTCCCTGCCTGTTGTCCTAGTTTTATCCCCTTGTAAGAACCTCTGAACTATTTGCAGTTTCCCCATATTTTCATACCTCTGAACATGTTTCTTCCTCTGTTTTCACTTTTAAACTCAAGTGGAGACTCTTTTTGGAAGTGTGCAGTCCCGGAGACTTCTCTCAAAAGGTTCATGGTCAGCCTCTTGTCACTTTAGTATGGGAACTAGAGGTCAATTAAAGCTTTGTGAACATTTGGGGTCTATTACCATTACTTGAAGGATCAAGATGGTTTTGTGTTGAAAGCAGTTAGGATCTTGAAGGTAGCATAAGCTGTTTTCTTGCCCAAGAAAATTTTTGTCTTTCTTTAATCAAGGAAAAATTACCATGTCCCAGACTTGTGTCATTTTTCTAATTGAAGACATGACTACTGCTCTTCTTTGATGACCTTGAAGAATTCTTATAGCATGATATGCTTATTTTTAATCAGCATAACATTTACCAAATTAATCACAGTATTTTTCTCATTTTGTTGGATTGTTCCAATGGCCTTGGTATATAGTATATCATTTCTGATGCCCAGTCAATAATTTATATTTAGCATTGTATGACTTTAAAGTATATAATGTGTTATATATTGCAATATGATTACCACCACAGCTTTAACCAATACCTCAATCATGTCACTACTTCTATTATAAATGCCATGAGAATATTTAAGATGTAGTTTCTTAATAATTTTGAAATGTGTTATATTAGCTGTAGTCACTCTGCTATACATTAGGTCCCCAGAACTTGATCATCTTCCAGTTGCAAATTTATAACCCTTAATAACATTCCCCCCCAATTCCCTTACCTCTCCCAGTCCTGGTAAACATTTAATCTTCTGTTTCTGCAAATTTGGTTTCTTTAGATTTGTCATATTTGTCTTTATCTGGATAAGTGTTTTTAGAAAGGAGGGATGGAAGAAAACATTAAATAAAAGGAAGGAATATAAAAAGGAAAGAAGAAAGGAAAGAACACAACAGAGAAGGGAAAATGGAAATGAGAAGACTGGTAAATAAATTCCTTTATCTCAAAAGGAATTTGGAAAATCCAGTAAAAGTAGAACAGGAACAACTGGCTTTTCTTTTTTTTTTTTCTGGTCTTTATTTATACCTAAAGAGTTACAGAGCTATAAACTGTTGCTACTTACAACAAAAAAACAAAAAGCACTTTAATGCTGGGACATGGCAGTCTTTCTTACTGCAGAAAGTTACTAACCTAGGAAAATGTCATTTGGGTTACTAAGTTTTTCTTATTGCTACAGTTGTGTCATTCAAACACACTGAAATTTAGACTGAACACACAGTACCTGAAAGTTCACACCATAATTCAATGATAAATTTTATACTTGATTTCAGAGGTATAATCATTGATTTTAGTTAAACCCTCTTAACCTCAGTCCAAAAGAAAAACTTCACCTTTCTAGGGCTCTTCACATCCTAGAGGCCTAAGGGGGTTTCTTTATAGTACCACTAAATTTGAGATTTTGCTTATTTACATGAGCTTCAAAAAATTTTAAAATGAAGTAAAATAATTTTAATATTTGTTTTATCAACAAATATTCTATTATTAGGTTGATGATGCAATATAGTGGTAGTGAACTCCATTTCCCTTGCTCCTCCCCTTTGCTTGTTCCTTTCTGCAAAACTTTGGTAATTACTTGAATATTGACTAATATTTTTTTGTCATGTAGCCTTCAACATAATTTTATAAAGATTCACTTAGTGAACAGTATACTGCATTCTCTAACAATACTCTCCGCTGTTACCTAATCACTGGCCAAGCAATTCCCACTGGGGTTGTGATGAAGCATAAAGGTTGCTGATGGTTTCTTTCCCTGGCATTCTCGTAAACCAAGATCAGAAGCCATGGCATGGCCATAAAGTCATAATTTCTGAGGGACAGGAAGAGAAAGAGAAAGACAGATAAAGACAGAAAGAGGGACAGAAAGAGGAGGAAGGAAGCCTTTAGGACTTCGACAGTTTTAGATGTAACCATTTTTGGGAAATGTGATATATATATCTTCATATATATATATATATATATATATATATATGAAGAGCATCACTATATAGATCTCCATTTTTTTTTGGTGTGGATAATTGTATCTAGATTACATTTCCATTTCAGAAAGCTTTATCAATTCAAGAAGATCTCAAATTGTCCAAATCCATGTCATCGGACCACAGTCGAGAAGACAACCAGAGTAAGTTTCCCATCTGAAATGAGTTAGCAACAAAAGAGGCAGGGGGTGATTTTCAATGATTTCAATTGTATTCAAGATAAGGAATAGTCTATAAATTCTTTGCCCATTTTATAATATTTGTTCTAGTGATTTTAATAAGTAATTCAGGAAATAGTATATTAAAATTTGAATAGGACTTCAGTACTAAGTTGACCAAAACGGTGAAACCTAAATAGTTTAATGCCCTCTTTGTACTTCACGTATTTCATGAACAGCTAGGTGAATGAAATAAAGTTAAGTGACCCCTAAAAACTTGTTTACCTATATGAGTGAAGGACTTTACATAAGGATTTGAGGAGGTCATGTAAAGATATTGCTCTAAAATAAATGACAATATCAGGAATAGGAATTTACTCATCTCATTCATCTTTTTATGTTCACAATACTATTACTACTACTGCTACTACTACTACTACTACACTGTACTGGTAAAGTAAAGTGAATGGATAAACAAATACCAGTGCTGTGTTAAATATTTATGTCCTACCTATGTCCTCTGCCTTGTGAGATCTGGAAAGTTTACTCTGCTCTTAGAGAACCTAAGATTATTTCTTTTCCAGAGTTTTTCAGTCTTGCTGTTTGTTATATTTAAAATAATTTTGATGAGTTAATGGAGTTCAATGAGCAATCTTGTTCCTTTAACAGCATCAATCACATTTTAACTAGTACGTAGTCTTTGTCATCATCCTAGAGACTGATTTGAACAAGCTGGGAGGCCAGGGTTTCATAGTAAGTTCTGTAAACAGTGTGGTCCACAGAGTTCAGATGTTTGATACTGATACTCCTGAAATTCTACTACTATAGTGAGCATCATTTAGATTTTCAGATCACTTACTGTTTTTATGTCCATTAATTAATTTGGTCCTTATTATTCATGACATTATCCTCTCACAGGGGCAGACCCAATAGAAGTGAGGAAACATGTTTTAATATTACACAGTCTATGAGACAGAACTGTGAGTCAAGCCCAATTGCTCTATCTTTAAATCATGTGCTCTTTTCCCAAATAAAATGGTAGAAAGAGAATGAGTCTTAGACTTGAGTTAACTTTGTGGGTTCATGAAGGGGGTCCCTGAGAGATGGTATTGTCACAATTCAGGAAGAATAGAGCAGCTACTTGGGGCTAGCTTGGGGATCATAAAAATCATTAAAAATCATGTAAGAATATGGACTATAATCTGTTAGGTCTTCAGTCAAAGAATATTTTTGAGAGGGTGAATGCTAGCTATAGATGAATTTTTAAAGATTTTTTGACAAACATATAAATTGGACTAGCACAGGACAGTCAAGGAAGTGAGTGTATTAAGATAACTCCTATGTAGGTTTCTCAGCTTTCTTCTAGTCAGCATGAAGTCTACATGTATGATAATTATGTATTCACTTACAGTGTGTCATGTACATCAATGCTTTACATGTAACACACACTTAATTTTTCCAACACACATTTGGTATATAGTATTATTACCCATACTTTTCACTTGAGATAACTGAGGCAAATGGAAGCTGAATAAATTTCCTAACTCAGAGTATTAGCAAGCCATAGAAATACAGTTTCATTAAATGAAGCTAGTTTTCAGACTTACTCATTTAAATAACTTCTCTCTCATGGCCCTCCTGCCAAGGAAGTAACTTTTTTTTTATGAATTCCCAAATGATTCAAGATAAATTCCAGTTTCTCAGTTTAATTCACAAGACTTTATAATCTAAGCAATACTTCCTTTTTAACTTCATTTCCTGACACAGCCTTTCATGAATTCTGCACGGAATCATATCAGCCTCATTGCATTCCCCACTTATACTCTTTGCTTATTCACCATTCTTTATATATATATATATATATTATTCACCATTCTTGCATAATCCTTCCTGCTTTGTCCACTCCTCTGTGTCCACACCCTGAAATATCCTTTATTCCCCTCTGTTTATTCTTAATGAACTTTCAAATTCACTCAATAGTGAACTTGTTTGAAAAAGTGTTACTGTTTCTCCTGGACTTTCATTCTTTTCCCAATTTATTTATTTATTCTTTGTTGTTGATTATAAATATTTTTGCCTTCCATCATTTTGTACCTCATAGCTCTTCCAGGACCATATCACTCGTGACCCATCACCATGATTCCTTGTGTTAATCTCTTCTCTGATTTTACCCTCTCTCCCTCCTGCTTCCATGCTGTATGCTTCAGTTGTGTTGCCAGTTTGCTGGTTTTAACTTTTTTTGTCCTTTTGTTTGACTTCCTTATATTATCCCAGAGAACTGTGATTGTTAGTTGTGGGCTTCCTCTCTTTGGTTGTCAGCACAGGTCAAATGAGATCATGTCTCAGTTAATGATCAATATCACATTAGTTGGTATTGTTTTCTCATTATAAGTTTGATTTGAAAATAGGTACAATAAATGTATGTTGTGCTGACTTTCCAGTTGCAATTGTAGCCTTATCTCTAAATACAGAATAAAAGTGAAAAATAAACCAAACCCTTCATGATTAGCAGAAAAGGAATTTTTTGATAATTACAGGTTTAAGATTTTCAAATGAGAAGGAAGATGTGGTGGCTTTGCTGCCACCAGACCCACAGTATGCACATTTGTTAAACAAATAAATTTTTTAAACCCAGCTTAGAAAATGGAAAATACTTACTTTCGTTTGATCGAAACTTTCAAAGTTTATCTGTATATTATCATACTAAAAATACTTATGTAGGAATTTTAGAAAATTTAACCTCATATTGGTCTTGCCTTTCTCGCTAGCCTCAAAATTCATTCATTTAATAAAAAATTCTTTATTTGAAATATTTTCATTCCAAAGAGAATTTCTGTTGAGAATTTCTGTTAGAGAGGAAGGATCGAGAGAAGATAGAAGAGGAGGAGAAAGCTATGATTAGGGAAAAAGCACTTAATATTTAGTCCGGTAGGAAAAAAATCTCATTTCCTAGATTCTTGTTTGGGAGAAAGGAACCATAGGCTTAAGCATAAGAGATTATCAAATACAAATCAACAATGTGATAAAAAATTTAATGATGTAAAAAACATCTCTATGACTATGTTTAAGAAAGTGAATAATTTACTAATTTTAACATCTCTTAACTATTTCAAAATAGGCTTCAGCATGCTTACTCTGGTTTACAATGTTTGTTTATTTATTTTTTGCAGAGAATCACAGCCACTCGGCCAGTCCTGTGTGGGTCCCCATGGAGGTGGCCAACAATGTCACTGAGTTCATATTCCTAGGACTTTCCCAAGACCCTGGAATGCAGTTAATGTTCTTTGCCCTCTTCCTACTCTTCTACATTGTGATCATGGCTGGAAATCTGCTCATTTTGCTCACGGTCCTTTCTGATCACCGACTCCACACCCCCATGTATTTCTTCCTCAGCAACCTGTCCTTTGTGGACATTGCTTATTCCTCGGCCACGGCACCCAAGATGATCGCAGACTTTATTTCTGAGAAGAAGGTTATTTCCTACTGGGGTTGTGTAACTCAGATGTTTACCTTCCACTTCTTTGGTTGTGCTGAAATTTTTGTTTTGACTGTCATGGCTTTTGACCGTTATGCTGCCATCTGTCAACCTCTCCGTTATACTACCATCATGAGTGCCAATACCTGCATCTTGCTGGCGTCCCTCTCCTGGTTGGGAGCCCTGGCTCACTCCTTTGTTCAAACCCTCCTGACCTTTCAGCTGCCCTTCTGCAATGCTCAGGTCATTGACCACTACTTCTGTGATGTCCACCCGGTCCTTAAACTTGCCTGTGCTGACACAACCCTAGTGAACATATTGGTGGTTGCCAATAGTGGTCTCATTTCCTTAGGGTGTTTCCTCATTCTTATGACTTCCTACACAGTCATTCTGTTCAGTCTCCGGAAGCGCTCTGCAGAGAGCAGGCGCAAGGCTCTTTCTACCTGTGGGTCTCACTTCACGGTAGTAACGTTATTCTTTGTCCCTTGTATATTTATTTATCTCCGTCCATCTACTACTTTTCCACTGGATAAGGCTGTGTCTGTGTTCTACACAACCATCACCCCAATGCTAAATCCTCTCATATATACTCTGAGAAATGAGGATGTCAAGAATGCTATGAAACGATTGTGGAATCACAAGGTTTTGAAGGGGAAGCAGAAGGGATAGTTTGTCAGAACACTACAATCAGAGGATTGACTGATGGCTCATAAACTATTAGCAACCTTAAGGAACTGTCTCTGAAATTCAACTATCTTTTACCTTTTATAGAATAGGGGATACATTGAAGCTCTGTCATTTCTGTCGTTAGGTAGGCTAAGGTAAGAAATTTCCATACTTGTAAATTTTAAGGTTTTTCCTCTCATTTCCACAGTAGGAGAGTAAACACTCTTATTTATATCTCATTTAACTGCTTTAGCTCCTTCAGTTCAAGCCAAATTCTCTTAAGTGGTAATTCAGTGATATAAAGCAGGGTTAGAGGAGTAAGATACTTCCAAGAAGTTAGGTCATTTATCCTAAAAACCAATCTCCTAGGACTTGCCTTCTCATTTCCCTCCCTCTCCCCCACCTTCCTTTCTTCCTACCTTCTTTTCTCTCCTTTCCTTCTCCCCTCCTCTCTGTTTCTCTCCTTTCTTTCCTAGGCTTTCTCCCCAAAAATTACATAATCGAGTAGGGGGAATAAGTTTATAAGAGATAATTATAATACAATATAACAAATGCAGAAAATACAGACATTAAATATACACCATATGCAATTAAGAAGTCAGTATAAATCACAAACTGCCCAGAAGATGACTGATGTACAGGGGGAAAGTAAAGAATTATTTTATATATTTTGGTGCGTAGTAATTTTTTTAAAGACCTATTGGAAATTTTTAATTTTTTAAAAAACCTTACTAGAGAGCTAGAAATGTTTTTAAAAACCTTACTAGAGAGCTAGAAATCTCACCCCAGTATTATAGTATTTTTATTGAAAGTAAACTTACTTTTTTGTAATGTACAGAGTAGATTGAATAAAGCTACTAAAATGAATTGTCATTTAAACTTTTGAAATGACTAAGTAAATGTGTATTTTTACTGTAAATTTTTATTTAAAACTGTTTTCAATTTTTAAGAAGAATAAATTAGATCAAGCACGTTTCTGTTTTTCTTGTGTTCTTAGGAAAGTTGGAGAATAGTGGGTATTTTAAAAATAAAAAGATGTTTTTAATTCAAGAAACTTTTTAGATCTTGTTTTATGATTCACATTTTCCAAAAATTCTTCCCTATTTGTGTTTAACATTTATTTTTTGTATATCTATGATTCCTGTATATATAGTTTATAAAATGATTTTCTCTGATTTTTGCTTTTGAGTGGATCTTATTTCATCCCCACAACTTATTAAGAATGTAAATGATGTAGTTTACATCTTTCCTACATTACATAGCATAGATCTGAATGCACAGTTGATACTTGTTACCCATTGATACTTGTTGATACTTGCTACTCATTGTTCCTATTTATCCTTAGTGACAAAGACGTGACATTTTTCTTTTTTTGCGTGCAGTGTCCCCACCAAGATATTACATGTCTCCCCATTGCAGCTAAGGGAGGAATAATGATTTTAACCACAGCTGAAAAGCAGGACTTCTGTAGACTTCCAGATATCTGAACTTGAACACTAAAGATCACTGTTGAAATTTTGTTGCATTTTCCGATAGTTACTTTTTTATATTATCTTTCTGCATAAAAGGATCATCCTGTTCTTTTTGTAAACATCTACTTCTAAAATAGAAATAATGAATACACTTAAATTATGCTTAGAGTTTCAGAATATATTAATTTTATTTTTTTCCTCCTAAAATTTATATAAGATAACAATAACAACAGAAGCAATGGTATTAATACCAATAACAAGTAAAAGTTTAGACTCAAAAAATAAAGAAAATAGAACAGAAATTTGAAATAGATAAAGAATTCTAACAAATGGTTACAAAAAAGAAGACACACAGCAACTGATTTGACAGAATAGAGAAAGTTAACTTTAAAGTACCAACTGTGAAGAATACTGAGGAATTTTCACAGATTCATCTCCAGTCTCTCTGACCTATTTGGGTTACTAGGATACCAGGTAGGAGATAGGGTAAGGTTCAGGTGTTATAAGAAAAATCTCAGGGAGATTAAGGAAAAGGAGTGGTTGACACTCTCATTTTCTCTTCCTACTCTTTACTCCAAAACATTCACAAAGGTTTTTGTTTCCCCAACAGAATATTATGTTAGGAAATTAAAGGACAAGTCTTCACAAATCAAAATAAAAGTCTCCACATTCTGCCTTTGCAGTTCACAAATAAAATGGGTGCCTCTGTCAGAACCCTGACTAGAACCAGTCAGTAACTTCCACTCCATTGATTCAAGGCTTTTTGCCCAATTTTTGATTCCTCATTTTTAATATACATAAGGTATTTCAAGACAAAAAGAAACAAGTGAGGTTTTTAGGAAGGTCAAATGTAATCTGGTGAATTATGGATAACACAGGAAAAATACACTAAAAAAGCTCACATCTTCAAATTAATGAGGGAAACTATTCATAATTTTGAAATAAGAATATGATGCTTTTTGTAAAAAGAATAAAATATTATTTTTGGAAGCTAAATCAAAGAAAAAAATAAATTTAAAACAAATCAATGGAGGGTTGAAAAAGAGTTTAGGAAGTCTCCATGGAAGTAGATTATAACTAAAGAAATCAAAGAAATGAAAAATAAAGAAGAAAAACAAGAAATATAAATAACAAGTCAAGAGACAAAATATTCACTTATGTTTGTTTCAGAAGAACAGAGAAAACAGAATGAAAGAATTTAAAAGAAACAATGAAAACTCAGAACAAAAATGTTTAGTTATACAGATTTAAGGAAATACTGATTTTCTATGATTAATAATGAGTAAACAAAGCTAAGCCACATTATTATAAAATGCCAAATCCCTATGGATTGGAAAGGTCATAAAAATTGTGGAAGACAGAAAAGTTCAGAACTAAGTGACCAAAATCTGAGGTGAAATTCAGAGAACTAAAAAGACACTTCACCAAAGAGGAGATACAGATGGTTAATAGACATATGAAAAAATGCTCCACATCACTAATAATCAGGGAAATGCAAATTAAAACCACACTGAGATACCGTCTTACACCAGTAAGAATGTCCCATATAAAGAAAACAGACAACAACAAGTGTTGATGCAGATGTGGAGAAAAAGGAACCCTTTTACACTGCTGGTTGGAGTGCAAACTGGTCCAGCCACTATGGAAGACTGTGGAGACTTTCAAACAATTGAAAGTGGAATTACAGTTCAACCCAGCAATCCTACTACTGGGAATCTACCCAGAGGACATGTAAGCACAAATTCAAAAGGACACCTGTATGCACTTATTTACTGCAGCTCTGTTTACAATTGCCAAGACATGGAAACAAATCAAATGTCCCCAAACCAATGATTGGTTGAAAAAAATGTGGTATGTGTACATGATGGAATACTATGCATCAATCAAGGAGGACAAACATGTCATTTGCAGCAACATGGGTGGAACTAGGAGGACTCATATTAGCAGAAATAAGCCAAAAAGAGAAATACAGGATGGTCTCACTTATATGACAGATATAGGGAAAAACAAATGAATAAGAAAAAAATTGGAAACAACTAGTGGGGCTGAACCATGGAGTGATAGGAGGGGGAAGAAGGCAGGGGAGGCAAAGGGCACAAAACTGCAGGATGGTTGGCAGGTGTTAGGGAGGTGGGAAGACCGTGGGGTACACAATAATGTAATATATATATATATATATATACACACACACATATATGCAAAATTAAAAAAAAACCAGCCATCACAGAGATAGTTGACATTCCCTTTGGACATCTCTTCTATCTTATTCCCCATTATACATTCCCAGAAATAATAATCAGTACACTGGAGCTGATGTTTCTCATTCCTGTGGTATTTGAAACTTTTTAAATTCACATGAGTAAATAATATATTCTTTTGCATGGTTTATAATTTTGTAATTATGGTATTGTAACATGTATACCTATCTGTAACTTGTTTTCTTCCTACAAAAAATAAATTTCTTAATTAATAAAAAAGTTAGTATATGGGAGCCCATCTCAGAGATGAGAAACTTGTAATTTAAACCCTTTTACAAGTTAAGCTCTCTGCCCCCCACAGGAGGAACAAACTGGGAACTGACCTGAAAATCAGGGGACCCCTAGGGGCGTAGCTCCCCGCACCCCACGTGTAAGAGTGCTAAAGTCATAAACTGTATCATTATTAAGAAAATATAGGAGCCCTGTCGTCAGATTCTTTACCTTAATTAAATTCTCTGTAAAAAGTCATTGAAATACTAGAAAGAGCTCGAGGCAAGGAGAATTTGATAAACCAGATAAGCTTTACAGCCAAGGAATAACTTTGGGTGACTTGTAACTCATTGCTCACTAAATTCGTGTCTGTGATCATCATTCGCCTGCCTAAGTTTTCCTGTCTACCTAAAGCCTGCACTTAGCGGTCTTTCTTGCACGGCCAGTTCGTAGCATTAGTGACCAGAATCTAAAGGATATGAGATTACTTGGTAGCCAAACCTGGACCTTAGAGTACAGTGGAAAAATGAGTGAAACTTTTCATTCTACAATTCTACACATATAAAACTATCAGTCCAGTATGAAGATAAAATAATTTTTGCAGTCATGTGATAATTCATAAAAATTACCATGTAAGTATCTTTTCTTTGAAATTCATGTCTCAACAAAAACAAGTACGGAGTAAGAGGATCAAGAAATCTGTGCAGGGATTGACCAAACCCCTTTAAGATGAGAGCTGTATAGCAGGCACAAAAGGTAAGAGAAATGGATGATAGAGCACAAAGATAGAAGCTCCAGGAAGGGGAACTTCAAAGCTTCAGTAAAACAGGCAGAAAAGATTGGGAATTTATCTCAGATCATGTTGGAACATTTTAGTTATACATGTGTCATAGAATGGAATAAGTTCATATATATATAATTGCATTTATAGAAAATTATTTTTATCATTTAAAATCCAAACAGAACTGAATATATACTGAGAGTAATTCAAACATGGGTTATTCACAAAGAGACCATTTTTAAAAAATGAAAAGCCAAATGAGACAGGCTATAATGAGGAATTTTAATTCCATAATGAGAAGTCAGAAACCACGTAGCTGTTAGCACTGTCACCTCTGAAGTTAGGACTGGGGGAGGGAGTAGATATAGAAATCCCAAAGGGGAGAGGTTTAGGTAGCCTTTTGAGAGGAGCAAGACCTTCTGTGGAAGGACAATTAGCAGGCTGTCAAGGCAATAAATTCACTAACTTAACCCTATTGAATCTCCTGCTAGGGTATACCATTGGTTGGACTCAATCACAAAACAGACTTCAGGGGAGTCATGGAGTTCATCTCTGGGGAAGAATCAGAGGTGGGGGTAGTGAGAGGAGCTGGTGGGGCAAACAGAAAGTTTTAGGGCATTTTCCAGTGAAATGATGCCATAACTAACAGTAATAAGAAAAAGATAAATAAGAAAGGAAGATTATCATTGGATACTGACCTTAAAGAGGAAATATATAATTGTAGTAATGTTATTTTTTTTTTAATTTTTTTATTTTTAAGAGATTAGGTCTCACTATGTTGCCCAGGGTTGTCTTGAATCCATGGACTCAAGTGATCCCCAGCCTCAGCCTCCCATGTAACTGGGACTCAAGCCTGCGCCACCATGCCTGGCCAATAATGTTATTCTTATTAGTAATTGATTAGTTATTATGCATTGCTATCGAGGTTGCACTTGTTTTAGGATTACATAAGCTTGAGATATATGGTAAATGCTGCATCATGATCACCACCAAAATCTAGCTTCCAAAGGATCATTATGTAAATGACAGTAATATTTGAGAAAAAAAGCAAAATACAGCAAAACAATTCAAGAATAATGGGAAAAAATGTAGTTTCCATCTTTCAGCATAGTTTATCCCATTTCCCATCCCACCACTGATAACCTCCAGATGTAATTCATTCTCTTGTATCTAATAAAGTGTTATGTTTTTTGTTTGTTCTTTGATTTGCTTATCTCTCAATGACTGCATCTATACGATGTTTTCTTTTTTCCTTCTGATTTATTTTATTTTGTTTTGTTATGTTTGTTTTGTTTATTTTGTTTTATTTTATTTTGTTCTTTAAATTACAGCCTCTGTGTTCTTTTGTTCCCCCTTCCCTCCTCCCTCTGGTGCCCCTTCCATTTTCTCAAACCCGACTCTTTGCTTTTTATTAGTTGTGCTAAGTCCATTAGTCTCTTTCCTATGGTAGTGTCTTTTCTCTGGGTGAGGGACTGCGAAACCTGCTATTAGATTTTCAGTCTTAAATTTGCATTGGGTGACCAGTTTATATTCATTTGTGATCTGTCCATGTTTTCTTGCTGCAGGCCATCTTCTCTAATTATTTTAGTTAACATAATCCCCTAATTTAGATTTGTCTCAGGAAACAAGATTTCACGTTTTTTTAAAAGTGTTGTGTAGTGTTCTTTTGTGCATATATATCTGTAGGGTAAATGAGTTGGTCAGGCTTTTCCTGCCATTAACCTCTATGAGATCACTTGTGGTGTTGTGCCTTCCCCATGATTGTACATACCTGGCTCAATGGGTGTTTGCTTATATAAGTGGGCATACCTGGGTTTAGCAGGGATGGAGGGAAGGAGAAAACAAGAGAACAGGAGAGAGAGTCCAAAAAGCATAAAGATTTATGGGGAGCTGGGAGGCCTGGTTGCCTATTTGCCACCCAGCCCCACTCCCTGCCTTGCTCCCCCTGCCACCTAGCCTACCTGTTTTCCTGCTAAATTTGCCCAGGAAATTTAGTGCCCCTGTGTACCTGGCTTGGTGCCCCTGTGTACCTGGCTCCCTGAGAGCATTAAAACCTGTAAAATCCTTGAAGGGTTCTGACATTCTTTAACTGCTGAAACCCATTATGAACCACCCAGATTGGGATAGTTGCTAAACAACATCACAACTTCTTTACCCATTCATCCATCTTACTGTTCATTTAACTAATTTTCTTCAATGTGTTTATATTGGGAGAATGGAAAGAAGAGGTTTTTAAAAGGTTATATTTGAGAGCTAAATTCTTATTCTACCCTTACAGGAAGTCAAATATATTTAATATTAGTTAATATTTAAAAGGAATATATATTCCTTAGAAACAACTATGTGGGTGTTCTAATTAGGAACTATAGGTAAAATGGAGGAAGTGGTACTCTTGTGAAAGGATTTCCCAAATTAAGTTCATTAGCACATCCCTTACCGTATATATTTCTTTCCTTTTTCCTTTGGTAAAACACTTAAGTTCTACTCTTTTAGTGTATTTTATTTGCATAATGCAGTTTTGTTACTTTTGTCATTGAGTTACAAATTAGACCCACAGAATTTATTCATTGAATTGAAAGTCTGTACCTCTTTTACTAGTTTGCATTCAGATCAATAGTGAACAAGAGTTCCATTTTCTCCTTGTCAGCTCTTGTTCTTTTATCTTTTTGATAAAGGCATTTTAACAGCAGTGAGTTTATATATCACTGTGATTTTATTTACATTTCCCAGATGACTAATGATGGTAAAAAGCTCCTCATACATCTACTAGTCATTTATATGTCTTCTTTGGAAAAATATCTGTCTATTCAGGTTGTTTGCATATTATAAAATCAGATTATTTTTATTTCTTATTGCTATTTAATATTGAGTTATATGAGTTTCTTTTATATTTAGGATATCAATCCCCTTTATTCTCTGAATTCTGTGGTTTCAGTCTTGAATCAAGTCTTTAATCCACTTTGAAATACTTCTTATATGGTGTCAGATTATTGTCTAATTTCATTATTTTGAATGTGTCTGGATTCAGAGTCAATTATATTTTAAGCATTCTCAGAGGCTTTTCATTTTTAATGGAGACACAAATCTTCAGATTAAGGAAGGGTACTTAAAAGATTTCATGGATCACTAGGGATGCATTTTTAAAAATTGAAGGTATTTCAGTCATCCTCACTTCACAACCATCAGGTATGATCATTGAGAATACATTATGAAGATAGAATTAAAAGGAAATTTCTGAAAGATATAAGGTAGAAATCAGCCTGGAAGAATAACATCAAGATAGAGTTTAGTATTATTCATCATGGAGTACTTTTGGGTGAGGGATGCAAGTATTTTTGAATTCATAAATGGGAGAGTCAATGATAGGTGATTTAGGGAAATAGATGTTTCTCTTTTTTTAGTCATTCTTTGCTTGAAAAAATTGCCTAGTAGAGTGTCTGACATATAGTCAATACTAAACACAGTAGAAGACATTTAATAACAGAAATATTAAGATATTATTGCTTAAAGTTTTCATTGTAAACTGTTAAGACAATTTATGTGTATTACTACTGAATTTAGACACACACACATATATATATCTCCACATATATTTTAAATAAGGGCATTCAAAATTTTATTTTTTTTCTTACATAGTTCTCCTGCCTCCATGTCACATGTGAACCAGCATTATATTCCCTTGTGTTCATTCCCTTTCCTGTTTTGCATCCCTAATCCTCTCTATTCACAGTTTCAGATCTGTGATTAACTTGCTAGTTTTGACATTTTCTTGATCTGTTGTTTAATTTCTCTATATTTCTCACATAGTTGAGACTGTCTGTTGTTTATCTTTTGACCAGCATAATCCCTTCCAGTTCTATCCATGTTCCACAAATGGCATGAGTTTGTCTTTTTTGATTACTGAGTAATATTCCATCATGTAAATAGGCTACAACTTTTTCATCCATTTGCCTATTTGGGGACATTTGGGTTTTTTCCATATATTGGCTATTGTAAACACTGGTGCAATAAAGACAGGAGTGCAAGTGTCCTTTCATATTAATGTTATTGTGTCTTTTGAGTAAATTTCTAGCAGTGGAATTACTGGATCATATGGTAGATTCATTTTTAGTGTTCAGTGGAATCCCTACACAGCTTTCCATTGTGGCAGAACCATTTTACATTCCCAACAGCAATGAAAGAGGACTCCTCTATCTCTACATCCCCTCCAGCATTTGTTACTTTTATGTTTTTAGATGTATTTCTATGATCCTTCATTGAAGTACACATCAACTTTTAAATTATTCCCTTAGAGTTTTGAATCCTAGCTGATTGTCCCTGACCTCCAGAGAATTGATTTTTTTTAAGTCACAACCTGTGGTGTGAGTTAGCTCATTGTTACATCAGGGAAGGAACCAATAAATAGCAAAATATAGAAGACAAAGCCTTCTGTTGTGTATGGATGAAGAGGCAACTTCTTCCATCTGTATAGTCTCTGACTATACCAGGTCTGGCAACAGCAATTGGTAGGTAGAAGAATGGTGTTATAAAACATTATTTCTGAGACAAAGGTATGGATATAATGATAGGAATAATGAGGCAGAACAGTGATACTTAGAGTAGTGAAGAATTTAGAGAAAAGTGCTATTATGCAGAAAGCCTCAACTAAAGAAAGGTCTTAAGGAAAAAGGATGATTGTGTAGATTGTACAGCATATCTTAAATGTGAAACAATGAACAGACTATTTCCACTTTTGCTTGATACCCACAATTAAGTGTTCAACCCAAGAGTGAGAAGATAGCACTGAGAAGATAGTTTATGCACACAGAAAGAACCCTTGTTAAATAACCTCAAACTGAGAGGTTGTTCTGATTTCTGTGTCTTAGGAGAATGCCAAATCATTAAAACAGCCTTACAAAATGTTGAATACTATCACTCTTTAAATAAGATCAGTAAAGAAGCTGACAAATGATATTTCTTCAGCATGGCCACCGTGAAGAAGAAAGTAACCAGAAAGCAAAGAATCTCTTGTCTGAAATTAATGTGAATGGAATATTTTAAAAAGAGGTTTCTAGGAAGCTGTCAGAAATCATGATGTTGAGTCAGAAACACCAACTAATTTAATGTAAGAATTAGTTTTGAAGTAGTTCAGCATTTTTCTTATAAAGCCATCAATTTATTCACTTAAAATCCATTCAATCATTCATTCATTCAATAAACATATTGAGGAACTTAGTGAGCTAAGGGGCTGTCTGAATCACATGATCTCAAGAGGCCTGGGAATCTGTAATCTATACTAAACAATATTAAAGCAATGAGCTAAACTTTAATTTGAGATATGAACAGATTACTACCAAATTTCTATGGTGCTTGTTAGGAATTATTCATGCAGAATTTCAGGCATTTTTGGAAATGAGAACTTTTGAGAATAACTGAGGAATTTAATGATAATAATTTATCAATGATCACATTGGACTTCAGTCTGTGGGAAAATGGGAGGAGGTCATAATGTTTAGAAGTCAAATATTCTATCCTCCTCTCTAAGCTATTATTTAGACTTGTTCATCTTCCAGATAGTAATTAGGGATAGAGGAATATAAACAGAATTTTAAGGGTAATGTTTTGGATATCATATATTAGGATGATCATTTTTCTCTTGAACTTGCTACTTTGCAATATCATATATAGTAATAATGTATTCTAGCTATTATTATTATTTGTGTGCCATATGTACTAGGTGTTTTTCTGAGTTTTTGTACATTAGTATATTAATACTTAAAATAATACCTATGAGGTAGATACTATAATACCATCATGAATACATTACAGTTGAAAGAAATGAGTTGCTCAAGTTGTCAGTTGTGGCATCTAATTGTTAAACTTATACTCTTCATTAGAGTATTACAGGGGAAAATCTCATGCAGAGAATGGTACTCCAAGTAATTTCAGATTGAGATTATTTTCTGATGTTAAAAGCTTACTTCTTGCTTAGTTTACTTTTAGCAACAAAAATATAGGGAATCAAGATGATTGTAACCTCCTGGTATTTTCTGCTGCCTGATAAGTCAACATCCCCGATATCCATATGTACAACTCTATGGTGACATTTTTGCACATTACCTCCTAACTATTTTACAGACTATGACAGACGAGCTTGATCTTAAAAATAGAAAAGAATATTCAAGCTATTTCTTTTATCTTTTATGTGTTTTATTTACCCACAGTAGTGATTATATCATTATTACCAACATTGTTCTTAGTTTATCTTCTGGGCATTTACTCTCAATTTTTTTCCCCATGGGGTCCTAGCATTGTACAGTATACCTTAAAATTCTAGTTAGACATCCCTTATGTTGTTAGGAAGAATCTGTCATAGAGGGAGGTGGAATGGCCTCCCCAACATCATACATCTTCATAACTGA
>PVHY01021951.1:0-23140 GCA_004024945.1 Uropsilus gracilis
TTTTTTTTTTTTTTTTCGGACTAGGTATCTCTGTGTTGCCCCCAACAAGATTCAAACTGTGATCTCTAGCTTTTGCCACTTCATAGGCCTGGCTTACCTTGTCTATTTTCATACCCCAACAACTCCTTTGCTGGTTGAAAAAAAAAAAAAGGCAGAGCATTTACTTGCAGAATTGGGTCATGGAAATTTTGATTTTGAAAGAACATGAATGAAATAAAAAACACGCAGAGTGGGCAATGATAGTGATGAACAACAAAGAATATTTCTGTTGTTTACTGTCAAAATTATTTCTGTGGTTTCTGCAGTTTCAGTCCAGCAGGCGTTGTGTTTTATGGTGGCACAGGGTGCTACAGTGAGAGATCAGCCGGGTTCACCTACGTGGGGTCAGATGGGTCTGTGAAGGCTCAGTGACCTCACCTAGGGCCCAACTCAATTCTGTTCTCACACGGTTTTTAGATGGTGGTTTCCGCATTCTTCGCCTGCAGCTGGAAACACTTCCTTTTTGGTCAAATATACCTGATGATGTTGCCACACGTGGCGAGCTTTTCCTTTAAAGGACAGCAGCACATCAGGAGAACTCAACCATGTTGACTCAGGTAAGATTTTTACATTTATGACTCTCTTTGCTGCTCTTTGTTTTTGTCATCAGTATTTAATTACATATTTTCCTCATTATAACCTTGCCACATGGATGTTGTAGGAAAATGTAGAAGATATTTTTAAAATATATGCAATTTCAGCTGGGCATAGTGGCACGCGCCTGTAATCCTAGCTACCTGGGAGACTGTGGCTAGGGATCAGTTGAGTCCGCGGATTTGATACTACCCTGGGCAACATACCAAGACCTAGTCTCTCTCTCTCTCTCTCTCAAAAAAAACGCTCTAAATATATATATATATATATATATATATATATATATATATATATATATATATATATATATATATATACATATATATATGCAATTAAAAATGACATCATAGAGGCTCTATGCAATGTGAGTCTTTTTTTTTTTGCCCCCTTGGGGAAAGGATATAAACATATTTTTAAAAACCACAAAATTTTTTGACTTCCTTTTGTTTCTACTTGATGTTTCTCCAGGAATGTTATTTTGTATCTGGAGTAGTCTTTATAAATGTGATTTTCTGATGATTAATATTCTAATTTATTAATCTTGCACTATTTACAAAGGGAACATTTGGTGATTCTTTTACCATTTCAAGAATGGCCAATATGAGTGATATTTTACATACATCTTTTTAAGTTTTAACCTAAGAATGAAGTGCTTTTAAATTAAATTCTATTTAATTTAAAATAAAATTAAATTAAAATATTGAGGCCGGGCACGGTGGCTCGTGCCTGTAAGCTTCAGCCTATGAAGCGACTGGGGCTAGGGATCACGGTTCGAGTCCCGCCTGGGGCCCGTCGTGAGACCTAGTTCCAAAAACTAGCTGGGCATGGTGGCGCGCGCCTGTAATTCCAACTACCTGGGAAGATGAAGCTGGGAATTGCTTGAGTCTGTGGTACCCTGGGCAATGAGAGCCTGCAGTTCCACGGGCAAAAATAGCAAGACCTAGTCTCAAAAAAAAAAAAACAAAAACAAAAACAAATAAAACAAATAAATTAAAATATTGAAAATATTTTCTCATATATACCTGTCATCTAGTTTCAACAGCTGTAAGATTTTCAGTTAGGGGGATTTTTTTCTACATTTATAATTACTTTTACTATTCCAATATTCTGAGAAATTCCCAAAAGAAGGTTGTAGCAATGTATATTCCTATGAACTGTCTTAGCAAAAATAGTAATGTAAAAGACAAATTTTATAGGCATTTTTGACTTTGATTTGCATTTATTTGATAACCAAGAGTCTGAAGATGTTTTCAAATTTTCTTTGCAAATTATATTTGTAGTATACAGTCCTATCCTTGCTCCTTTTCCTTTTTCAGTAGTGGTCTTTCTTAAAGCTCTCTATATAAAAAGGATATTAGCCTGTCTGTCATAAATGTTGCAAATATTTTCTCCAGAATCTATTTGCTTTTTAAAGGAATGTGTGCTGTTTTCTGACAGAGAGCAGTTTTTCATGTTTAAGTAGATGAATTCCACATTTCAAAGCACTTGATAACCTGTTTCATTTTTTTTAAGAATTACTTCATCTTTCCTTATTCCAGGCAGGCTTGAAAAAACACTGTACTCAGAGGCAATATAGAATGATGATGAAGTTTGTAGTGTAGTTCATATCAGTACTTGGCATATACAGACTGGTGACTTGGAGCTCTTTGTTAAGCCCTATGGGCCTCAGTTTCATCACCTGTGTTTTATGTGACATGATTATATTACAACATACTTCACAGAGTTGATATATGAACTAGGAGGCAGACTATGTGAGATACTTAGATACATATTAAGTGTCATATAAATAGCTATTAGCTAATGTTACTATCATTTAATGCTAATTCAATGGTAGCATTTTGGCATATAAGAGATAGTAATGAAATTCCTTTAGGAAAGTCTTTGCTTACAAAAATCTTCAATGCTTTGTACTGAAAAAATTCAACAGATGAGGACACATTTAAGAAAGAGGTGGACTATATAGTCAACTAATCTTTGACAAAGGATTGAAAAACTTACATTGGAACAAGGACAGTTTCTTCAATAAATGGTTCTGGGAAAACTGGATCAAGACATGCAAAAAAATGAACCAAGACACCTCCCTCACACCATGTACAAAAACCAACTCAAAATGGATAAAAGATTTGGAAGTGAGACTTGAAACCATAAAATACATAGAGTAAAGCTTGGCAAATCTTCCATGAATTACACTTCAGAAACACATTTCAAGACACATCTACAACTCGCAAAAAATGAAGGAAAACATAAACAGCTGGGACTACATCAAACTAAAAAACTTCTGTACAGCAAAAGAGACCATAGACAAAACAAAAAGAAACCCAACCAAATAGGAGAAAATTTTTGCTCTCTACAAAAGTGATAAGGGTTTGATAACACAGATCCACAATGAACTCACACTATTTAGGAAAAACAGAACAATAAGCCCAGTAAAAAAATGGGGAGAAGAGGAAATACAAATGGCCAACAGGCACATGAAAAAATTGCTCAATGTCACTAGCAAACAGGGAAATACAAATCAAAACCTCAATGAAATACCACCTTACACCAGTAAGAATAGCCCACATTAAAAAAAAAAAAGGGCAAACAACAAGTGCTGGCATGGATGTGGAGAGAAAGGAACACTCTTACACTGCTGGTGGGAATGTAAACTGGTTCAACCACTATGGAAAGCAGTGTGGAGGGCCCTCAAACTAATGAAAATGAAACTACCAATTGACTCAGCATTCACTCTTCTGGGAATCTACCCAAAGGAGACCTCAATATTTACACAAAGAGACACCTATACTCAGATGTTTATTGCAGCACTATTTATAATTGCAAGGACATGGAAACCACCCAAATGTCCTAAATCAGATGAATGGATGAAAAAGATATGGTATATATACACAATGGAATATTACTCATCAATTAAAAATGATAAACTTGATGAATTTGAGATAACATGGGTGTACCTAGAGAAATCATATTAGTGGAAACTAGTCAGAAAGAAAAAGACAGAAATCAAATGGTTTCACTAATATATGGTACATAGGAAAAACAAAGGCCAGGAGGAAAAGTCCAAACAAGCTAACAACTAAACTAAAGAACACAACTAGGGGGTGGGGAATGTGGGGTAATCAGGGAGGGGAGGTAGTGAGGGAACTTCTGGGACTAGAAAGATGTGAAATATATATATATATATTTATATATAAATAATTAAAAAATAACAAGCAGATGGAAAAAGAAACTCATTCCCCTGCCCCATAAAAATAAAGAAGAATCTTGCTCATAATTAATCCTACAATTATAGAAAAATATTACTCTTTTAGAGGTGAAAGAAATGTTACCTATTATCAGCTAAACCTTATTTAAAAAAAATAGAGGATACCAAAGTGGAGAGAGGACAGGTCCTCATAGCTGAGAAAAGGTTGAGTTGAGAGGAGAATCAGAGCTTCGCAGCACAAAGTGAGAAGCTGTAGGAACTAGGAAGATTGACTTTCTCTTGAAATGGACATTTGAGGTCAAAGTCGGTGTTTTGCACCTGAATTCTCTGCATAATTACCACAACTCTTGCCTTTGACTTGCTTATGAGGGATTTAATCCATTGAAGTGGAGAAATTAAAAAATGATATTCAGACCTTAAATGTAGATTACCAGACATTCCAGCATGGGGATCTAGCATTTGTATGCCGGATTATAGATAATTGAGCAGTGAACTGAGCCCTTGACCCTGCAATGGAGAACCAGACAAAGCAGACAAAGCCTGCCCTCATGGGGTTTGTATTCACATGACATTGAAACAAAAGCCAAGTGAACTGTCAAGAATGACAAGCACATTCCTCTCAAAAGGGTGCTTATATCACTGTAGAGGGCAGGGTAGGTAGGGTTGTGGATCTTTAGAAAGGATGGGCAGGTGAGGGAACCCTTTTCAAATTGTATGAAGAACTGGGGAAACTGGTGAGAAGCAACCAGCTATGTAAATATCTGTAGGAATGGGGATTATGGTAGAGGAAACAACATGCGTTTAGGGTCTTGGATCCTAACCCAATCTATGGGTTTTCTTCTCATTACTCTCTTGTTAACCTAGGCAGAGAAGAAAGTAATTATTTGGGGCAGGGGGTGGAGAGGGGCATGAGATTCTGTAGGCAGTTTAGCCATAGCCTTAGTTGTTGAAAAAGGGTTTTGCCTTCTCCTGCATTACCCTGCTTATAAGTTACTCTCATCTAAGGTGAGATGGTGGTTTGGCCAGCCCTAAGCAGCAGATTTTTGGTTTTACTAAAGTGTGCTAATGTTTGACAGAAATGGGTCTGTCACCAGGACACTTGGTGTACATCACGGGTGGGTGATGGAAGCAGTCACTTATTGATTGGTGTAGTTGCAACCTTTTTTTTCTCTTTTGACTAGAAAACTCATGTTCTGGCAATTTCTGCCAAGGTGCTGACTAGAGAGGACTGACTAGAGCTGAGCAGACAGCTTTGTGAGAATCCGTACCACTTTGATTTTTCAAAGGTAGTTGCTCTAGAAAATTTCTCATCTGCTGCCAGGTATACATTCTTCATTGAATGATGAAAGTAAGACCAAACAAAGACTCTGAAGACACTTGTAAACATCTTACTTACTTTAATTCAAGGCAAAGTTGTTTTTTTTTTTTTTTTAAACCACAGACTCAAGCAATCCCCAGCCTCAGCTTCCCAGCTAGCTGGGATTACAGGCACACACCACCATGCCCAGCTATTTTTTTGGGACTAGGTCTTGCTACATGTCCCTGGTGGGACTTGAACCACGATCCCTGGCCCCACCCGTGGCTTCCTAGGCTGCCACCTGCAGGCATGTGCCACCATGCCCAACCTCAAGGCAAAGATTTTTAACTCTGCCCCTGGATAGCTTGCCCTGGGGAATTGTAGGATTGAGATGGTAAGACGTGCCACAAGGGCAGCTTGTTCTCTTTCCTCTTATTGTGTTAGCACTTTCAATAATGCCTGACACATAAAAAGTCTGCAATAAAATAAACATTGACTGATTAAAGTAACCTTAGAAAGATCTAAGAGACATTCCCCACCCACCAAGCAACTCCTCTATCTGACTTTCTTGAGGGAAGAGGATTCTGAGAGAGTAAGTGAGCTTGGGGAAGGCCAAGGTGAGCTTGGGGAAGGTCTTTTTCTGTTTTAAGTATAAAAGGACACATGAGTAGGATGGTTAAGAATACCTTTGCTGTTCTGCAAATTATGGGTGAAAATATAGCAAATCAGAAATGAATAAAATTATTTTCCTCTTGACTATGGGATTTCCTTAGAAATTTTAGTCTCTGGGTCTCTAACATCATTATATTTTATTATTTAAAATAATAGAATATAATTTTATTTTATTTAGTGAGTTTCTTATAAGCAACATATAGTTTGTCATGTTTTTGATCCAATCTTGATAATCACCTGTAATTGGTGCATTTTATTATGTTATTGACATTTAACATAACTATTTATATAGTTAAGTTTATATCTACTCGATTCATTACTGATATTCATTAACTGTTTTCTATTTTGTGTCCTTGCTCTTTATTCCTATTTTTGTCTTCCACTCTTTTTTTGCCTTCATAGTTTTTATTCAACATTTAATATGACTTCATTTTCTCTTTCCTTAGCATAGCAATTATACTTTTATTTTAATTTGTTTTACCCTGTCTGCCTTGGAGTTTGTAATATATATTCATTATTCATCCAGGTCCACTTTCAAAAGTACTCTTTCACTTCATGGGGTGTATACTTACAATAAAGTCATTCTAATTCCTCTCTTCCATTCTTTCATCATTGTTATTTGTTTTAATCATATATAAACATACATAAAATATGTATTATTTATAATACATATAATTAATATATAATCATGCATAATTGAATGTGGTTGGCATTATGTTGATCAATTAATCTAACATCTCTTAGATCAATTAAGAGTAAGAAAAATAGGTTTTTATTTTATCTTCAACTATTTCATCTTTGATGCTTTACTTTTTTATATTGAGAACTGAGTTTTTCATGTATAGTAACTCTTCACTATGTCAGTCATTTTAGAAACTTCAACTGTAATCACTATACTCAAAAAGATGTATAACAAAACCAACCATCAGATTTAACTTCCTATGGTATATTTATGGTCACAAAAATGTCACTAGACTTCTGAATAAAGATCCCCCCCCCATGCCTCTAATATTAAACAACCATTTATATTAATTCATTTTCCAGTTTGCTTATTCCAGTTCAGGGTCACTGTACTCATGGTCTGGCCAGCAGCTCAAGGCTCAGGTGGGAACCAAAGCTAGATGGGAGGTTCCTTGTATCACAGAGCACACACCCACTCACATATTCAGTATGGGACCACTGGGACACATCAGTGAACCTAATGCACATCTTTGGGATGTGGAAGGAAAGTGGAGTCCCCTTAAAAGCCCCACATAGGTCTGGCAAGAATGTGCAAGCTCCACACAGATAGTAGCCCTGGTTAGGAAATGAATTTTTTCTCATTAATCCCATACCAAAATGTTATTGAAACAATATTATTCGATGGCCTGCTCTATATAATTTTCCTTCTCTAGAAAGAACTGCTTTTAACAACTGTTTAGTGACAGTTCTAGTAGAAACAAATCTCATCAATGTTTGTTTTTCTGAGAAAGTCTTTATTTCTTCTTCATCTTTGAAGGATAACTTCCAAGGGTATACAGAATTCTAGATTGGTGTCATTCTCCCACAACACTTTAAATATGTAGCTCTACGCTTTTCTTACTTGCATACCTTCTCAGAAGTTGGATATAAATCTTATCTTTGTTTCTCTATAAAAAGATATATTATCCCTCTGAATTCTTTCAGGGTTTTTTTCTTTATCTTATTTTCTGTAACGATATGCTGGTGTATATTTTTTTACTTTTTCACTTAACAGGTTCATTTAATAGCTCAACTATATTACATTCCATCTACTTGCTTTTTTTTTTTTTAAGATATTTATAGTTCTGTCCCGCATAGATAGAAAATTGACTAACTTTCATCATTGACGTTTTCTTTTGTTATTTGCTGTTACAGTCTGAAGAAGAGTCGGGTGGACATGTGGAACTGGCTGGGTTTAAGTGTGGAGTGGCATCTGGTTGCTTCTCAGCCCAGCTTCTCTTTGATGTGGGCTTCGGTGTCAGCTCTTCTTCCCCTTCTTTTTCAAATCCTGAGCACGCCTGAGAGCTTCCCTTGGGAAGGCGAGCACAGCACTTCCGTAGCTCCTGAATGGCAGCCTGACACTTAGCTTCCATGTAGTTGTTGGCTTGTAAACATTTCTGTATATCACAGGCTTGCTTCTGGCACGGATCCTTCTGGGCCATATCCAGAAAAATGAATATAATGTTTCTTGGGTTAATTAATTCGGAGAAGAACAAGGCCCAAACTTCCAGGTGCCACAACCCTGACTCCTGCGGCTGCGATTGGGACCAAAGCCAGGGTGAGCTGTGGGCTAAGGTCCTCTTCCCCAAATTACGAGGTATAGACTGGCCACCGACGAAGCCCTGCAGAGTTGAACAAGAATCAAGTGTTCTGTCTTGGAAACGAAACGTCTTAGGATCAAATTTCGAGTGTGACCCCAGCCTAGGAGGTCGTTGTGGTGCGCATGCGCACCAAGGCCTCTTCTACCCGTCTTGCTAGAGCTTGTGGCCAGTGTACCCGGCTCTCAGGCCCTGTCTCGCGGGTGCCCCTCCCAACCCCCAGGTGGCAGGGTCGCTATAGGTGGGTCTCCCTTTCTTGTCTGACATTTATCTTGTTGGAGTTGTCTGAGCTTCCTGCATTTGTGCTTTAAAGTAAAGTTTAATGTTAAATTAGAGACAAACTAGGTTTTATTAGAAAATGTCTTTTACAAAACACAACTGTTACCCAAAGACAGCTGCTTGTCGGATTCTCCCCGGGGGCTACTAGTTGGCTAGCCTAGAATAGAGTACTATGGCATGATCGCTAAATGTATGGGCTGTGGGGCATGATGGTTGAACGTGGCTTTTTAATACATAATTTCCACCCTTTTCCCCAAACCACTCCATCTACCTCCTTACCCCATTCTCTCTATCGTTTGCCCTACTTCCTGTGGTAACCGTTACCTTCTTTTTGCCAAAATTTAACATTTTTATTCCTCCTCTTGTTTACATGTAGTGGTTTTTTGGTATTTATATTTTGGAAATGAGTGAAACCATCTAAATCTGTCTTTCACTTACTTTTTGACTGATTTCACTGGACATAATCACCTCAAGGTCCATCCACTTTGTTCTAAGAGTCTCTGTTTCATCTTTTTTCACAACGGTGTAATATTCCGTGATTATAGGCTCTACAATTTCTCCATTCATCTGTTGAAGGGTATTTGGGTTGATTCCATGATGTGGCAATTGTAAACAGTGCTGCTATGTGCATAGGTGTATATAGAATGTTTCTTATTAGATTTTTATGATACAAGTGTTTATGAAACATTATCAAATGTTTTTTGGATAAATGCCTAATAATGGTATTGCTGGGTTATACAGAATAACCATTTTCACTTTTCTTGAGAAATTTCCAGTTTTCCACATGGCTTGTATACCTTGAATTCCCATCAACAGTGGGGACAGCTCCTTTTTCATTGCAATCTCACTAACATTTGTTAATTCCATTCTTTTTTATATGGGCGATTCTCACAAGGGTAAGGTGGCATTTTAGTATGGTTTTAATTTTCACTTCTCTTATAATAATTGATGTTGAATATTTTTTCTATGTCTGTAGGCCATCTAATGTCTTCATTAAGAGAAGTGTCTATTGAGGTCATTTGCCCAATTTTAAATTGGGTCATTTGTTTTTTTGTTGTTGGATTGTGTAAGCACTTTATAAATGTTGGAAATTAACCCCTTGTCAGATGTTTGGTGTACAACACTTTTTCTCATTCTGTAGGTTGTCTTGTTTTTGTGATGCTTTCTCTTGAGACACACACACATTCTGTACTGCAACTTGAACTTTATGGTGTGAAGGAAAAGATGAACTCCTTGGTATCTGACAGGATTATTTTCTTGAGATTCTGACTCCTATGGGCTCTCAATAAATGGAGGCTGAAAGCATAACATTCTGACATCTAATCCTGCTTTCAGTGGAAGTTAACCATTAAGATGGAAAACTGTTTGAAGTAAATTAGTCTAGAGTAAGAGTTTAGGGATCTGAAAGAGGTGATATGACTCCTGAGACTTCTAAAGGTGTGAACAACCCAGGCAATATCTCCTGATAATCAGGAACTGATAGCAGCATAATGATCATTGTTTGATAATCATGGCAGTAAGATCCACTTCTTAATGATGCATTTAAAAGGCAGTTGTTTTATACCTGCTGTATTTTAAGGTCAGTAAGACATTGTGTTTATGAATAACTATCCTAATGCTAAAATCTTAAAAATCAGTTAAGAGGGGAGATTTCATGTGATGTAATAAACACATACACACACAGCTCATCTTGTTAAACTCTCCCCTTGTTATTTCTGATAGGCTCATGTTCACACATTTATTCTTCTTTGTTCCGTGCTTCTTTATCAGTTAAGTTTCTCTAGGTCTTTCTTTCACTACATACCAAACTACCAAAGGCTAGATTTTAGTTGTGCCCTGATATCCCAGATTCCTTGCAGAGTTTTCCACACATAGTTGCTTAATGTATGCTTTGGGATTAAATCAGTTTTGCTCATCCCCCCACCAAGAGTTTGTGCTTTCCAAATATCTTACCTAGTTATTTTCCCTTTGAGGAAAGACATAAACTCTGTCTTTTTAGAAGCAAGGTTTGAGTATGTATATAAGACAGAAAAAGTCAAAGCATTTAAAATGTCAGCCTGATCAAATGACAAAGGTGATTTATGAAGGGGAGCATCAATATTTAATGATTAAACAAATAAAAAGTTGAGGGTACATTTGAACTACTTTACTCCACATATTAATTTTAGTGAAACTGCATATATTAGTGTTTCTACAAAATATATTAAAAATGAAATTTTCTAATCTAGGCTTATAAAACAACCTGCCTCACTTAGAATATTTTCCTGAAATATTTATGGTTGCTTGTATTAATTTTGGTTTATGAAAGTTTCTTTGAGATTTTGAATTTCTTTGGGATTCTATTAAAACTTTTAAAGTTTATAGTTACCATGTTGAATATATACATGAAATACTTAAAGCAGATATTCAAATGTTCTCATTTTTAGTAGGATTTGTTTCTGCTGTTCATTATGCTATTATTAAATGATTCATGTTTTTCAGTCTAGACTGCCTGAGTTCAACTTAGATGGTGTTAATAGGTTTTAACAGTCATTTAATGTTTATTATTTTTATACCAGTTATTAAAAAACAAATATTTGGTAAAAAATGGCCCATTCTGAAATTGTAGCAATTTAGTAAAGTGAAAAAAGAAATTCATATTCTATACTTGTAGAAGCAATGATTCTAAAGTAATATGGTGTCACATATGGAATTGTGATGGCAACTAATAAAAAAGCAAAAATCTGACATGTATGAATTAGAGAAAACATTCTGGATTCAATATGAACTGAATTGGATTGTGAAGAGGTGAGACAGGTGTTAGAAAACTGTTGCAAAATATCAGGTTACACCTGTCATCTTGGACTAGGAAAGGTACAGTTGGGGTGAGAGTAAGTGGGTAAATGTCATACATATTATGGAAACAGAACTGAATAGACATGGGAAATGAGGGAGAAAGAGGAGTTAAAAAAGAACTAAAGTTTCATCTTGGCAATTGTGGCTTCTCATTGCTTACCAGTCAGGAAAGAAGAGAAGGGGTTGATACATTCTTGTTGGTGTGATGGAAGGGTCAACTGACAGGAGTATATGTGGCTTCTTTTTAATTAACGTGTTAATTTATTATAAGTAATTAACTAATTAATTCATTGTACCTTGTTGTAGTCCCCATATTTCTCCTACAAACCTATCACCTGTGACCTGTCACTGTTTCCCTTGTGTTCCTCCCTTTCCTGTTTCTTCCTTTCTTTCTCCCTCCTTTGCTGAATATTTCATTTCTATGACCAACTTGTTAGTTTTTTCCATTTTTTGTCCTTTTGTTTAATTTCTATATATTGCACATATAAATGAGACCATCTGGTATTTTTCTTTTTCCTTTTGCCTAATTTCAGCTAGATCATGTGGTTTCTTAGCCACTAAGTGTGTCTCCTGACTGACAGGCAGCAAGAACATGGAGTCCTCAGTCCTATGACTATAAGGCATTGAGTTCTGTAAACAAGAAGGATGAACCTACAAGTGGGAATGACTTTAAATGTGGTAAATTGACAATGAGACAAGAAAGTCTTCCATGGAGTAAATAGGGAAGTGGGGCTTCATGAAGACTATGGGTTTGGGATATAGAAATAAAGGAGACTTATCATATAAACAGAGGTATATGTGTGGGAAGAGAAGAGGTCAGATGATGAGAGGTTTCTTTGTGTTTCCAGGTCTGTGCTTGCCTGAAGTGAACAGTCAGTGTTGTCTGAGCAAGGGGAAGTTTGGGCTAGGGGCCTCTATCAGGACTTGAAACCATAGTTATGATCTTTGGGAAGAAACAGGATCATGACCCATTCATGAAGGCTGCCTCTCTCCATGCCGAAGAGCATGTTTTACCAGTATACTCCTGAGCTGGCTGGAGCCTGGGTAGGCTGTGTGTGGGACCCAAGGCCCTGAGAACTTAGAGCTGGCTGGGTGCACAAGGTGTCAGAATGGTTATTCCTGCTCTGGAATGTGCTCTTTTCATTGTTGGGTCCTCTTTAGATGACCTAAGCCACAAACATCTAGGAATAATTCAAAAGTCTAAGAGAAAAACTTTGAATTTTCTTCTGCTCTGGAATATATGTTAGCACTAAAGCACTATTTTATTGTGAGTTTCATTGTGACTTACGCTCAAGAAGTAGAAGCTGTGACTGCATTCAGACTGAAGCTTCTTTATCAGAATGCCTTTAAAAATGCCTTTGCTCATAGTGTAGGTTACCCAAACCAGATCAAAAACACTTTAGAATAATATGTTAACATTTTAAAACAGTGTGTCCCCTGATTTATGTGCAAGACTTTGGAATTCATCACAGTTGCCCACATGTGGTGGTCATTCATTTAGTTATTTTTGGTGGAGTAGAGTGTGACTTTCTCATTATCTTGGGTGGGAAAACAGCCTGTAGACAGAGGCTGCCTTTATTTGGGTAAATACCCAATATGTGCCTCTCTCTTACACATGGAGACTGTTATAGCATCAAAATAAATAGTATTTATTTATGCCTTCCATAAATATTTGTTCAGCACCATCTATGTGCTAGATACTGTTTTAGGTGCTGAAGCTACAGCAGAATAAAATAGACAAAGCTCTGCTGTAAAAGAGAAGAGGCAGACAATAAGTTAGAAAATACAATATATCACGTTAGGTGAAGATACACATCAAAGAAGAATATAGAATGGATGAGAACAGGACCTTGTAGAATGGCTTATTAGACAGGTAGGCCAGGGCAGCCCACACAGAAAAATATCTGGCAAAGGGTGGAAAGGAAAGGCATAGCCAGCCTTGCAAAAGACACCTTTACTTGGTATCTTATAAGTACATTTTACTTTGAAGTATTTGGATGACTTAATGATACAAGTAACAGGGTTCGCCAAAAAGCCCTTACATGTAACTGTGAACATGTTTATGATTGGATTTGAGTTTATCATAGAGAGAGGCAGTTTGTCCCTTTCAAAGCAAGAGATGGTGCTGGCTTGACCTCTGTGCATGAGAGAAACTCTAATCCTTAGTCAGGATTTTGACCTCTACTCTAACTTCTGCAACTTCTGAGAATTCCATCCCCCATGTGTAGGGAAACCAACCTGATGGTCAGCTTAAGAGAATGAGCTTGTCTGGAACAAAGTAAACTAACTGAAAATGTTAGAACTATGGGGAACCTCAGGAATCCTTTTTTTTTTTGCTCCCCATCTCATTACAAGGGTAGAAACTGAAAGATTGGTTCATTTGAAGACTAATTTCAGATCATCCTGTTTTGGGTTCACTCATCTCTTTATTAGGCTTTATGGTCTCTGTGAGTGACTTTTTCTTTTTACACAGCCCTCTCAGTGGCCCTCTCTAAAGATTGGCTGTGCTTTGTTTACTGTGAGCTGATCGTGTCCAGAGGAAGAACACTTGTAGCTGCAGGTAGAGGGAATAACCACTCATGACTTTTTGAGTCCTTCTCCTCAACCTCTGAAGTTTCTTGCTTTTTCTGACAAGCCAAGGAGTAGCAAAGTTCATTCTAGTTAGCTCTCTGGGCATGTTTTCTGTGTTATCTCATTGGTAGATTCTGAAGTTATAAAAAGAAAACAAACACAGTCATTGACAGAAGAAAAGAAATTCTGTTATTTGGATTATGGATGTGTACAGACTGGTTTGGATAAGACATTGGAAAATTCCACTGATTCCCATGGAAATATTTATTTTTCAATGATGTTCTTATAGAAGCTCTATAAAATATAAATTGAAAAAATTGCAAGTGTATTGAAGACATGGGTGCTATTGTGTGCCCAAGCCAGTACCTCCAACCTCCTTGCATGTTCCTAACTATTGTCAAATAAAGCCAATGTATTATGCTATCTGTATATCTTACTAGTTGGTTCCAGTGCTATTCCTTTACATCTCTATGCTCCTTGTAGGATGTAACTCTGAAGAGTTTAAAGATTTCTTTGGACATGGCTTGTTGGATCCTAGTGGGTCTTTCCAGGGGGACAGGTTCAGAAGGAATGGGCTGTGAGCAAAATCCAGTCATGGGCAACTGATTCCACCAATAGGCAAGATTGAACCATAAAATCAGAGTCAAAAAGAGCAACTTGGGGAGGGGGGCAGTGATGATAAGAAATCTGCCTGATGGAGTTGTACATGTAGGGGATGGCCCCTCTGCTGAAGGCCCTGGTAGAGTTCTTGTGATTTGTGCAGAGAGGTTTTAAAGCCACAATGTGCTAACATCTGCTCCATGAAACCTTTCCAGATTCCGCAAGCTATAGAGCTACTCCTGAAGCGATTGTGTTTATTCTGTGTTAGTTCATAGCTATAGTCTTGGTGGTATAATCATGCGTGTTGTTCTCTAGTCTCCAAAATGCCTCTGACAGTGCCTTGCAAATAACAGATATACAAAAATGTTTATTTACTTGAATGGATAAACTAATTTACATAGATTCTGGAAAAAAGGGCATGCTAATAATATCTAACACATAAGATTATTGTTAAGCCAAAATAACTGATGTTTGCTTAGAACCTGGCATGTAAACACGCCTTTAATACTAGGTGTTACCATTAATGCAAACATTTGTCAAGTTGAAATAGTCGATCAGAATTTAAATGCTTGTTCTGGAGACGTAGTCTTTTGACTGCTTACAATTATTTTAAGTATAAATTTTGATCACTAAAATATATTCTGATATTTTTAATGTCAGAGAAAATTGTGTTTTATTTAATTTTATTTTTTGAGAGTAAGTCCTACTATGATGCATGGGGTAGTTCCTATCCTGTGGACTCAACCGATCCCCTCAGCCTCCCAGGTAGCTGGGATTACAGGCACCCACTGTTGTGCCCGGCTTCTTTTCCAAGAAACAGGTCTCACTAATGTTGCCTGGGATAGTCTTGAATCCGTGAACTCAAGCAACGCCTGTCCTTTTGACTCTCAGCGCTTGGATTATAGATGCATGCCACCGTGTCCAGCTGAAAAATTGTGCTTTAAAATATTTCTTATTCTATGCTCATGGATATTGAACTAAGGACCAAGGTTGGACTGACTGCAGACCAACACTTTAAGATTTAGATATTTGGGGTTCATGGAGGGTACACATGGGTCACAAAGTAATTACAAATAAAACTAGACCAGCTTATTTTGATTACTCAACATCTACATAGAAATATCTTTGAAAGACTCAAGCAGCTCACATGAAGGAACTGTAATTTTTACCAAAAAATGAGATTATGAGATTTTAAAAAAGACTTCCAGTTGCCTAACATGCATGTCTGATACTATCACCAACAACCTGTGGTAGGAACAGGAGAGAACAGTGGTCACCCTCTAGGATGCTGATCCTGTGACAGATTTCCTGAACTACTAATTTTCCATGAACTACTAATTCCAAAAACAGGATCTATTCTTCTATGGCTTGGGCATTATTTATAAACTGTGACTTTTCAAGGCTCCCCATCATTGTAACAGCAAATGCATATTTTATCATTTTGCTCTCTTTGATGAAATAAGAAATAAGTTTCTTGAATATAAAACTGGATTATGATGGTAGGTACAATGGTGTATAGACCACCTGAACACTGCAGGACTTGTCAACTTAGGTTTCTTTTAGTACATCTTCATCAAAGTAGATGTTAAGCTTACTGAGGACAGGGATTGTACTTATTTTTCTATGTATCCTTGAGTATGCTATTAGTGATGATTATCAGTGATAAATTTACTTTTTTAAAAGCCTATGATGTGATATTAGGCTAGTAGAATTTAGCAAAAAGCTAACGGAAAGATTTGGTAATTTTTTAATGAAAGTCAATTATTGGCAGTCAATTTGGTAGAATTTCTCTCCATTTATTAGGTCATTGACTTCCAAGTTTTTGGAGAGTTTGTTTTGAAAGTTTATATTTTCCTGAGATTAAAATCTATACCACCCCCCCACCCCCCATATATATATATATATATATATATGTATATATATATATATATCATAATGAGAGTGAAGAAAACAAGTCATAACATAAACTGGGAAAAGATATTTGCAGCCCATATAAATGGCAAATGATTAGTTTGGAATCTATGGAGAACTTTAAGGAATCAGTAAGATAAATGTCTAACAAAAAATATCTAACCAAGTAAAAACCACAAGGAGATACCATTTCATTCCCAACAGACTAAATTTATAAAAATTTTGCTTGTATAAGTAGATATTGTTTTATATGCTTTTTGTGCAGTTTATTTAATTCAACAATCCTATAAAATATGTTCCACAATTAATTCCATTAGAAGAAGAGTAACATAGGTACAGTCAGTAATTGACTTTTACACAGTGGCAAAGCAGTGAAGTAATAGCACAGATATGCATATAGGTGTGCTGGTTACAGAGTCTCTCAGTCTCTGGTCTACTCTTCCTCCCTGGCAAGGCAAAAACTGGGAAAATGTACCTCATGTTTAGCTGCTTTTGGAAATAGTGTAGTAAGATCCACTACAACTAAACATCACATGAACCGGGCAGGGGTGGCACCTGCTTGTAGCCCAAGTGCTGGGAGGCAAGAGGCCTGAGATTGTTTGAGTTTGTGGATTCAAGACTACCCTGGGGCAGCATAGCAAAACCTGGTCTCAAAAAAGCAGCTGGGTGAGGTGGTGGGCACCTGTAATCCCAGCTACCTGGGAGGTTGAGGCCGGGGATTGCTTGAGTCCCCAGGATTGGGATTACCCTAGGTAATATACTGGGCACTAGTCTCGAAAAAAAAAAAAATTCACATGACCTGACAGTTCTGTGTGATCTTTACTGTAAAGTGTGTAATCCTTGCATATGTGGACTAAGGACTAAGAGATCTATAAAAAAAATCTATAAAAATTCATTACAATAGCCAGAATTTAAAAACAGCCCAAATGTCCCAAAACAAACAAATGGATTAAAATGTTGTGGTAAATATATGTATATGCATATGTATATATGTGTATATATGTATATATACAATGGAATATTTTTCAGTAATACAGGAAGATAAACATGTCATTTGTGGTAACAGGGAGGAGCTAGAAAGAAATATGCTAGTGGAAATACTTATATGTGGGATATAGGGAAAACAAACAAAAGGATAAGAAAAAGTTAAAGCTAGTGAATTCAAAACAGAACTAAGACTTATAGAAGGGGGGAGAAGGAGGGAGGGAGAGCAAAATCAGGGGAGAGATGAACACAATGATCAGGATGATAGTTTTCAGGTGACATGGTGGTGGGAGAACTCTGGCATATAGAATGATATAAGAAAAAATATATAATAAAAAACTAAAAAACCTTGGAAGCAACCCAGATGTCCACTAATGATAGAAAGGGTAAGTTGCAGCATATTCATTCTATGGAATACTATACAGCATTTACAAAATTATGTAGGTTGTAACTACCATCTTTCTGTTTCTTGGTAAGAAATTTATGTCATAATTCAGACTTCAATCCCCAACCCCTGACCACCATGCATGAGTGTTCTCTGCAGAATACGAAAATTATGCCCTAGCATTCCTTCTTACATTCCTTTTTCTTTTATATTGTGCTTCATTACTACAATGGTTGTCAAATTTCATTCTGCAAAGGGTTAGATAGTAAACGCTCTAGACTTTGTGGTCATAGGGTCTGTGTTGTAACTACTCAACTCTCATGACAGTGCAAAAGCAGCCATAGATGACATGTAAACTGCTGGTCACATTGTGTTCTAATAAACTTTATTTATGAAACAGGTGGCAGCTGGCTAAGCTGTGGTCTACAATAGCAAAGGTATTTCACAGAAGAGCCTTCATCTTCTGATCTCATTCTCCCATATTTTCATTTTCCAAGTATGCTGTGCTGGTTTCTCTTTTCATGTTCTATATACTAGTCCTTTCTTGAAAGAAATCCTTCACTTTTTCCTACACCTGAATCCTTTCATCTGCCAAAACAAGACACGTTCCCCCCCCCCCCAATAAAGCTGGGCACGGTGGCTTGTGCCTGTAAGATTCAGCCTATGAAATGGCTGGGGCCAGGGATTGCGGTTTGAGTCCCGCTTGGGGCAACACAGCGAGACCTAGTCCCCCAAAATAGCTGGGTGTGATGGCGCACGCCTGTAATCCCAGCTAGCTGGGAAGCTGTGGCTGGGGATTGCTTGAGTCTGTGGCACCCTGGGCAACGTGAGCCTGTGGTTCCACGGGCAAAAAATAGCAAGACCTAGTCTCAAAAAAAAAAAAAAAAAACAAAAACAAAAAACCCAAATGAGACAAAACAAACAAATCCTCATCTCAGAAAACTTTCCAGCTCTACTTGTTACAGAAATTGGGAGTTTTTGTTTCCCAATGAGCTCTTAAGACACTTATAATACAGCATTAAAAAAAAACTGGTTTCATAATTCTTATATATTTGTTGCCCCTCTTCATCCCTTCTTTCATTTATTTCATTGAGAAAGAAAGTTTTTCTTAATCATACTTATATTATTAAAGCTAGACCCTTACCCATAACTGGAGTTTAACAAATGCTTAGAAAGATGAAGCAAGAGATTTGTTCTAGATTAAGGTTGGAGATATGAAGCATTTAAATTCTGTCTGCACAGTATCATTTAATTTGATCCCCTCCCCCCGTTTTTTTTCTTGGAGACTAGGTCTAGCTATTTTTGCCTGTGGAACGGCAGACTCATGTTGCCCAGGGTACCACAGACTCAAGCAATCCCCAGCCTTAGCTTCCTAGCTAGCTGGGATTACAAGCACGCACCACCATGCCCACCTATTTTTTTGGGACTAGGTCTTGCTGTGTTGCCCCTCGCAGGACTCGAACCACGATCCCTGGCCCTGCCCGTGACTTCCTAGGCTGCCACCTACAGGCATGTGCCACCATGCCTGGACTAATTTGATCCCTTTTGAAAGTAAAATATTAATTTAAATTTTGTTGGACATGCTTTTGTTTTTTATGGCATTGAGTAAAGGTTTGACTGGATTTTCAATGTCTTAATCATTGCCTTTTCAGAGTTTTACTTAATGTAGATACCGATGTTAATTATCTTGGTATATTCTCTTCTTAAGAATTCAGTAATAATGTAGGTAAGATAAGATATAGATTCAATCTAGTCATACACCCTTCTATAAATACCTATCATTCATGATAGAATGAACTATTGTTCCTCTTGGATGTTTTCACAGTACATGTAAAAAGACTCCTACAACATGTGTTGTGACTTCCCCCCTTTTATGTTGTTGCAATCCATCTACAATGAAATGTAGTAATTTTCACTTATTTATTATTTTCAGCATTATTTTATTTTACTTTTTACTCTATAGTATTTCATTATGTAAATATACTCAGAATAAGTCAAGAAAAAGAAAAGGGTCTAGAGGATTTCATTGGATAATTGTGGTACCACCGACTAAGATCAGAATTTTAGTTCTCTGGGGGGAGAGCTTGAACTTAGTTTAGTGGATCAAGTGATTAACTGACTAATCAAAAAGGATGTTGGACTTTGTTAAAGTCGAGCTAAGATTCGAATCCACAGTGTACATAGGGCTGAGATTTTCCATGGAAGAACTGCCTTTGAACGTAGACAATGGCAGAAGCCAGTTGGAATCCTGGGTTGGAGATCTGAAGTATTTCCAGGTGGCAGGTTGGGGAAGGAAGCATGGAAGAGTGTGTGTGTGTGTGTGTGTGTGTGTGTGTGTGCGTGTGTGTATGTGTGTGTGTGTGTATTTGATCAACAGGCCTGGACATATTGCTCACTTTTGGTCTGCAGTTTATTGTGATAGCTTGCCACTTGGCCTTACCCCTCCATAGAAACATAATAGTTTTATTCTCAGGTTTTAGGAATATTTCCTGGAGGGCTTGGGCTTTAAGATTGCTGAGGGAAATGTGTCACCAGTGACATGACTAGATTTGGAGGTCCAGCGTAGCTTTTCACTCTGTTCCTTGAGATCACTCAACTGAAGAAAAGATCTCCCAACCTTGTGCCAACCACAATTTACTTCTCAGTTGCTTAAACTGGCAACGTGTTTTAAATCTAACTATTGTTCTCCCAGCCAGATGTAATGAATGTGGAAATGCCTTCTCTCTCCTCTCTGCTACCTCTCATCCCCATTGGAAAATAGCCAAAGTTATTGTGACAGGTCTGTGTTTTGAACAATGTTGGCTATTTGTTTTTTGGAGCACAAAGCAAGCAATAAATCTGTCACCCTGAAAAATCAGGTTGTGACCTGAAGAAAGGAGCAAATTGTGACTTTAGGTAAAAAAGAATGACCTACCAGAAAGGATAATTTATCATGATAACAAAATTGCTGGTGCCCTCCTGATGGATCAGCAAGAAGGGCTGCAGTAAGCAAATTTGGGAGATTCAAGCCTCCAAATATTTTTAACTGATCAATATTTCCAGGGTTCACAAGCAGCCAAAAAACTGTCATTATTCAGAGTAAGTACATTGCTCACCTGATTTGTAAAAGGAAGAACTGAAAGCTTTAATTATTCGCTTTTTAAAAAGTCACCACTCAATAATAGGAATTCTTTGCAGGATGAAAAGAAATATTCTCTTAGGGATTTAAGTGAGTTAGTTCGATTTTAATAGAGAAGCAAGACCTGGAAATGTTTAAGGAAATTGCCTGTTGTTAATTAATACTCACCTACCTGTTCTTCATGTTGGAACTGTTACCTGAAGATTAAGCCTGGCAATTAATACCCAGGGAATTATCGGAAAATAAAGATGAAGCCAAAACAAAACAAAATAAAAGCAAAAACAAAAACTCCAAAACAACAACCCGGAAAGGGTAGTTAATAGTTACGCTTTTCTACTTAACATTGGGTATCCTCCCTTCACCCCTTCAGTTTCTCTTGCCTGCTCTCCCACCCTGCTCAATGGTGGCACCTGCTGGAGAGTAGAGGGAAGCGAGGTTGGGGTATTTCTCCACACCCTCCAGGCACAGTGGCTTCAAGGGGCTGAATCCTGAAGCCCACAGCTCCAGTAATGTCATGTTTTCTGCACAAACTTTTCTCTATTTTATTAATATTATTATTATTATTATTTTAGAGACTAGGTCTCGCTATGTTGCCTGCGGTAGTCTTGAACCCACGGACTCAAGTGATCCCTAGCCTCAATCTCCCAGGTACCTGGGATTACAGGTACATACCACCACACCCAGCAATTTCTCTCTTTAGATGTCAGTAACCTCTTCCTTTTCTTGACCTTCTGTCTCAGGGGTTATAAATGTGCCCCACTGTGACCACCCTGGGGTCCTGCACTCCTTTGTGGTTTCCCTGTACACTACTCACACCTTGGTAACAAGTGTTTCTCAGAGTATGCTGTTTCCTGTTGGCCCTTGACTGATAGACCTCTTGAGTAGCATCTTCTGTGGATCTCAGCATCATCGTAGCTTTCCAGGGCTCTGGGGCACAAAGACACTTCAGTAGGTGTTCATCTCTAAACAGGGATGGCAAATAATATCAGTCATGGGGTAAAAAATGTGCATTTTATATTATATGACTCCAACTTGGTAGCTTTGGATATTATTAGACTGTGGTTTTAGTTCTGAATTTTGCTGACAAGTACAAATGTGATAAATCCAGTTTTATGTCATCATCACTTCTCAATACATTGAAGGTTAGATAAGCATTCAACTTCTGAACATTAACGCCCATTGTCTCATAGCACTGTTGCCACATGGCAAGACTCTTTTTCACTTCATCAGCTTACAAATCCAGCCGTCCTCCCAACAAACTTGGCAGGCTCATCCCATTTCTCAGAAGAGATTTAATAGCAGTAAGTTCATGTACTACAAAGACTTCATTACTTTTATTAGCTCTCCAGGCTCCCTGCTTACTGGTGCACTGAGAGGTATTACTGAATAATCTATAGTTGTCAGAAAAATAAATGTGCTATAGCGTTGTACCACTTTAATTCTACTTATTTTATTTCCTTCTTTAGGGTGTTTTGGAAGGTTTTAGATAGATTTCTTCAGCAGAGGGATGCTGTGGAATGGTGTTGGTTTATGTCCAATATCCAAGCATTGCAGAATGTGTCACTTTCTTATGCCCAAGTACCTGTTGATACGCATTCATAACATCAGCTGGCCAGCTGATTCATCTTGCTTCCGAGGCTAAGGCCAGTTTTCAGGTGGAAAAGAGGCTATTTGCTCTTATTTTTATTATATTCTTTACCTTAAGTGCAGTATTTTTGTGCTTCCATTTTCCCAACTTTAATATGTATATGTGTGTAAATTGTGCCCTGTTTCCTTTTATGAAGACATCCGATTTGCAGTGGCACATTGTAGTGTTTTATTTGAAAACTGTGAACAGAATAGAACAGTGACTGCTGGTAAAGGACTGAAAGGAAATATCTGTAGGCAGTGTGCATTTCCCTTTGCTTTTTTAAAAGTTGATTTGAGCATGAGAATTAATTAATCTCATTTAAAAATTTTGTCACATTGTCAACCTAGAAAAAACCCAAATTATTGGTTCTTTAAAAAAGTAGCACAACTAAATACTATTGAGGAGGATTTTGTGAGAGAGTTGGCTGCTTATTAAATCTATATTAATTTAATTATTATAGAGGCATAGATGTACGAAAAGATTATGGAAGAAATGAAAGTGGCAGTAGAATTTGTCCCATAAAGCTTAATGTTGATAAAGCAGAATCCTCACCATGTATCATTAAAAGTTGTCAATTCTCTCAGATGTTAGCATTTTTTTTTGTATGAGAAAAAAGAGAAAAGAATTAATCTTAGCGTCAGGTACAGAAATTATGAACTTTTTATACATTGTCTCATTTAGACATTTAAATTAACTTTTTATTTT
>PVHY01021952.1:0-23110 GCA_004024945.1 Uropsilus gracilis
CAGGAGACGATCGGCAGGTCTGTGTGGCAGCCAGGAGGTGCACAGCATGGAGGACTCGCGGGGTGCAGATCCTTCCGGAACTGGCTTCCGTCCCTCTGGTGGGCCATGTGCTAGAGCAGCCTGTTGTCAGGCAGCCAACACAGAAGCAGCCCGTCTGCGTGCAGCCGCACCTCTGCTGCAGAGGTGAATGATTCCGGCAGATCGCAGCACTTAAGGAAGCCTCTTGTTTCTTATACATTAACCGAGCGCTCTTCAATTTTGCCAATAGCAAATAATGTTTCCAACTGCGAACCCCTCCATTTATCAAGCTGGAAAGGCGGGCAAGAATCCGGAGTGACACAGACAAGAGAACACAGAAAAAAAATCCCCGAAAGGAAGCCATCTTTTACGACTTTGTCACTTGTGCAGAGAGAGACACCGTGGCGACCCCCTGGCTGCCGAGGGACAGGCCGTTGAATAGTTCCTCCGTTGCTGAGGTGCAGAGTTATGGACAGAAATCACGGTTTGGATATGCGCTACCAGCGCATGGAGCTCTTTTCCAAGGAAAGTATGTCAAAAGTAAGGCTTGGCACGCACTGTGAGCGTGGGTAGAAGCCAGAAGTGACGATGGGTAGAAGCCATGAGAAGGGCCAGCTGCACCCTTCGGCCAATGGGAAACCCAGAGGACGAGTTGTACCGCTTCTTGCTCCTCTGTCACGTCACCTGTTGATGGACCGGGACGCTCCAGTTTTGGCTTGAAAAAAAGAAAAAGTGCAAAAATGAAGATACCTAAGGTGGGGCCATGTCTGATGAGAGCGCAGAAGCAGGAGCCGCGGGCTGAGGCCCACTCTGCTAATGTGGGTGTTGCCCTCCTCGCTGTGGAGAGAAGGCTAAGGAACAGGCGAGGGCAGAGAAGCAGAGGGGAGAGCAGGCGGTGCCCACACATGCAAGTGACAGTTCCCGGGGAGCAGCACCCCTCAGGGGTTCCTTCTGTCCTGGGCGAGGGTGTCGAGCTCTGCCGTGTGCTCTTGAGTCCTCTGGACAGCCCTTCGGCGGGGCAGCTCCTTCCGTGTGCTCATGTTTCCCCAGAGCACCGCTGCCTGCAGCGGTCTGCTGTGCTGGCTGTGCCGGAGCCCTGCTGACATGTCTAAGGTGGGGCCCAACGGTGACTGGAATTGTGCTGCTTTTCACAAGTGGCTCGTGTTGCGAGACAGGAAAGGACTGTTTCTGAGCCGGTGTGTGCTCTGCCCTCACCTGTTTATAGTCCCAAGCAAAACAGCCATTCTGGCCCCCTTTGTCCCGTGCATCTTGAGGAAAGCAAGGAGGAGGCTTGGAATGCGGACGATGGCTTCTCCTTGTAGGAGAGCATTTCTCTGCGGCCTTCCTTTTCCAGGCTCGCCACCAGTATTTCTCTAGCTTTTTCTCACCTTGGAGAGTTTGGATCCCATTACCCTGATTTTGGGGAGGACACCGGCCCCGCCCTTGGCATTTGGGGTGCGTTCTGGCCCTTAGACTTATGTCCCTCAGACAATCTCATTCCTGGAACATTGCTCTGCGTCCAGGGATGGCTTTGTGCTGCGGCGCTTGGTATCCCTGAGTCAGATTCCAGTTTCTTTACCATGAGATGAGAACTCTCCTTGCCCCCGGAAGATACTGCCTGGGAGTCCCTGGAGCTACTTGGAGGCCAGAAAGGGGAAGCCGCCTGAGGAGTGACCAGCCTAGGCCTTTCAGTCCGCTTCGCTGTTGGACTGTGCTTCAAACGTGCCCTGGGCCCTGCCTGAACGCTGGGCTTTCAGATGACGCGAACCTTTTATTGCTTAAACTCTTTTGAGCTGACTTTTCCGTTACTTGCAACCTAATTCGTCCTTATAATACAGAGAGGAGAAATGGTATTCGAGGGGGTGTGATTGAATTCAGAGGCGCTGTCTTGGCAGTAGTGGGAATGAGCGTGGGTAGAGGCATTGCAGACACGAGTGTGTCTCTTTGATGCTGCTGTTGGTGTACGTCTCTCTTTCCGGTTCTGTACCATTTCCTTTGTAGGCTGACGTCCTCTCAAAGCTGCCTGTTACAGAGCAGACCTCAGCGCTCATCATCCGTGACTCAATGACACCATTGCTGTGCTGTTGAGAACGTATGTCCACCCCCGCCATTCGCCTCTCGCTTAATTTAGTCACTCGAAGGTCATATTTCCACAGTGCATCAGATCCTGAGTCACTTGCGCTTTTTAGTGAACTGAGGTTCTTTGGAATTCTGGGTGGTGACCCTTTGAGGACACTTAGTGCCCTCAGAGTGCCACAGAGCAAGAGCCGGGCAGGCAACGCAAATTAAGCCTTCATTCTTGCTGCAGTTGCCTCCCAAATGTTTCGTCGCTCCCTTGCCTTCTTTAGTTCTTCTCTGGACTATATTGACCCCTACATTTTCCAGGGTCACTTGTACTTTATACTCATTATTCCCGAGTGAGTACATGCCGGGGAACGTCTGCTTTCCGTAAAAGCGGTCGAGAACCAATAACATTCTGTGGGCCCCTCTAGAATGCTAACACTATCTACTTCCTGCCTGCAGGACAACCAAGGGACAGGGAGGCCCTCGTTACCCTCCATGCCCTCTTGTCCTTGCCATGGGTGTCCCATCACCGTTCTGCCCACCACAGTGTAGGGCCAACTTGGAGTTGATGAGCATATACTTGCCTTAAAGTGGTCTATTTAGTACATATCTGTCTCCAAAGCATTTGCTTAAGTCGGCCTATAAGTTAATGCTGTGTTGAGCATAATTTGTTTCAGGGAATCACTAGGTTAGAGATAAGTGACAGTTTTAATACTTTAAATATAATCTGTAAAGTATTGAAAACATCCATGTGTGGTTTGAATTTTTATTAAGTTTTCTTCTATATAAGGTAAATCATGTACAAAATGAAATGGAGAAAGCATTTGTACAATAGTTAAGTAAAATTGATGATTAATTTGTTTTGATGTTAATTTTTATTTCTTATATTATACTCGAGAGCTATACACAAATGTGGAAGCATTATGGCAGACATGAAAGCTAACAGTACTGCAATTAAATGAGCTAAGTCCAGCAGGGGCAAAATTTTACTTATACTGTTTTCCATGAGATAATTGCATTTTCTTTGATTTCAGATAATTCTCTCTTTTCATCATCTGAAACAGCATATACATTAGAAGCTAGTATGGGCAGGAGAATTAATTAAATCACACCCAATATCCCACTGTATTTCCCCAACTGTCTCATAGCTCTTGAGTAACCTCTATGATTTTTTTTTTTTTTTTTGGTGAGTTATTTGAGTAAAACTTCAGTGACTTTCGTGTAGGAGGTTGAAACATTTGCTAGGTAGTGGGTAGTGGATGCAGGGAGTTTAAGAGGAATTGCTAGCAGCAGAAGAAAAGGATGATTTGTGTGCTACAGGTAATACTCGTATCCAGTCCTTGCAGCGGACCACTTGGCAGAGGTTCCATTTTTATATGGACCAATTCAGTATATGAAATCTGTAGTCATGTCAACAAAGCATTTTAAAGAAATCTTTCAGTTGGGAGGAATACCAGCACTCCACGGAACTTCTTCCATGTTTTGATTCCATTTAGCCAAGGGGGCCTTTGACATAGCAGGTTCCCCAATTCATTGAGGAATTTCTTTGCTTAAGCATTAGTCTAAAGCATGGAAAGGTCATATCAATCTGTAAAGTTTCAGCAGGGGAAAAAATGGTGTATTTTTTAAAAGGTGCGCTTCCGTTATTGACAAGCTCTAGGTAAAAATGACAGAATTAATCAGCCAGGCAGCTGATGAGAAGAAAAATACTGTAAAAAATGCTGTGTTAAGGAAATGAAATTTATTCAAATACAGCCTAGGCACAATCTTCTCCCCACCCCACTCACTATCTCATCTCCTTCTTCCTCCCCCAAGTGCTCTAATTCAACTGTAAGTCCTCAGTGACAGCCTGCCATCTTGAGTGCTCTCACAGGCTCTGGAATTCAGTTCAGCTTTAAGATGAAGCTAAAGGTTTAGAAATGTTGCCTTGGGATATGAGATGCTAGAAATGTTAAAGTTGACATTTCTTGCTACCTGGAACCAAGAATGAATACCTAGGAAAGAGAGAGAGCTGGCAGTATTCCTAGCTGTTCAATGGTCAGTTGCTCTTCTCTGATCATCTTTTTGTGGGAAAAAATGTAGTAAAAAAACAGAAAATATTTTGTAGACCACAATTTCTCCAAAGGAAATTCTGCTTGGAAGTAGTAAAATTCTTCTATCTTGAAAGTGTTAGACTTGCACTGATAAGTTCTTGTTATTCACATGCTATTTTCTGCTACAAGGCTTCAGAGGGGAACAGAAAATATTAAAAGGAATTTAAAATCATAGCCCTGATAAGCGTTAAGAGGCAACTATTATGGAGAAAAGTCCTAGAAAGATAAAGAATTGTGAGTTTTTCAGTGGTTTCTTCCTTTCCAGGCCTTTCTTGGGATGCCTTCTGAATACTAGAACTTCTAAAGCAGCCATGTACAAATCACTGGGACTCTGGACTCTTTTTATCCTCTAACATGCTGATATATTTAGGGAGTTCTTTGTCATAAAACATGGGTACTGGAGAATTCAACTCCAGGTTGCCTCATCAGCAGCAAGAGGTGTGGGCAGAATTTACTGAGTTGCAAAGAGATCTAAAGAGTACATGAGGAGCATCTTAGTAATTGTAAATGAATGTCAGACCTGAGAAAGGCAGGTAAAGGGCAATAATTTATTTTGAGAAAAGGTCTGTCTTTCTTTTCAGAACGCTGATGAGACAATCAAGAAATTGGAACCCAATTCTGCTCTGAACCCAGAGTAGAACTTATATGTTTACCAGGGAATTTAAAAAATGTAGAACTTAATAGTTAAAGAAACATAGGCTTTTAAGTGGTAAAAATCGTGTGGCCAGCAATACTTACTTTAAAATATGAAGGTTCTGGTGAATGCTGATGAGTGGCTTGCTGCTGTGAGAACCTTGCTCGAGGGAAAGAGTTGTTTCATATATTTATGGTTGATGATAACCTCTCTTCAGATATGAAAGGGAAAGATGATGGGAACCCTTGACCTCTAGGTGGAAAAGAGGCTAAATGTTGTTTCAACTGGACTTGCCTCTTCCGCCAAATTGTGGGGCCAACATTTTGTTTGTGGTTTGGAACAGAGAAAGCAGGCGCTGACTACAAAGTCCCTAAGAAGGTTGTCCTGTGGTGCAGTAAGCGTTCATTAAGTGAAGTGTTTGTGACTGTTCCAGGTTCTTCCGCTTTTGCATGTGAGGATAGTTGGGTTTTCCCTCTCAAGACACGGTACCAATGTTAGTGGCTACACCATAGAACAGCCACCAATGGGAGAAGTTAGAGATACTGGTGGGAAGGTGGGGGTAAAGGACGGCCTAAGGCTAAGCCAAAGGCACCTCTGTTCCAATCTTAATTCCAGACACTAAGGACTTCAAAGGCCCCCAGCAAGAGAACAAAGAAGAATCAGCGGGTGCCAAGAGTTCAGCCTGTGTTGAGTAGCCTTATGGCCTCATCAGGGGTGTTGTCTACCGACACATGGCCTGAGGCCTTGACTGGCATGACCACTGGCATTAAGAACTGGATTAGTAATCACTAGCCTTTCAAGACTCAGGAAGTGCTGGATGTGGGCAGAGAACTCAGGCAGCGGGGAGCTCCTTTTGAGCCCAACGCTTGACCCTGGTTTCTCTGTCCTGCTCATAGTTCAGGGCTACCTGGCTTCCAGAGTACAAGAGGCTTCTCTATGTGTCAGTCACGCCTTCAGCCTTCATTCTTGGGAATCTTTTCCCAGTTTGTAGTTTCGCCCTGGTGGTCTTGCTTTGTCGGAGACCTTAGGTCAGTGTCAGTTTGCCCATCCTCCGGCCTGGCTTGTGTCCCCGCAGCCCCAACCCCCATACTGTCTCAGACGACAGTAGGAGCCTGTGCAGAATCTGTGTTCCTTGTTGGAGCAGACGCTTCAATGCTCCATCCATAGTGTCTGACACTCCCCCGTTTTAATGGTCAACAAAGGCATCTACAGAACAATTGCAGTTGTCTCCCTGAGGGCTCTTCTGAGGTTACAGGGAGGGCAGACTAGAGGCCTCCATCACGAGCCCTCCTCTGCTGTCTGATGGCGGCTGCTGGTAAATGGCCTAGCCTCCTCATTCTGCAGGCGGGGCGACGCTGACCGCTTCCTGCAGCCCTCTCCACAAAACCTTGATGGGGACTGGGCTGACAGAGGCAACCTGTATGTTCATGAACACATCCCCAGCAGTCTTTCTTCTCATCTATCTGTGTCTCTTTCCCTCTCTCTTGCGGGTACTCCTGAATAAACTGCTCGCACGCACGTACCTTGTTTCTGGGTCTGATTCAGGGGGAAATTCAGCCTAAGATACTCTGTGCCCCATTATTATGCCAATCATACACTGGAAGGAACTTAGGAGCCATCACCTGAAAAATACCCGAACAAGATCTTGGTGGGCAGATCACATGTCCCACTCGGTCGCCGCATCTCCCGTGATGCTGCGCGATGGCCATACATTTGCTATGGTGTGGGCTTGCTTTTGCTGTCCGTCATCAAAGTAATGCCAAATGGCCACATTTGTTTTTAGCCCTGTGCTCTATTTTAATTCTGTATAAATAAATACAAAGCGACAGGAAGATGTATGGTTATTAAACATTGCATTTTGATTATAGGACATTACACAATGCACCACAATAGTTGTGTGAGTTCCCTTTATTTAGCTACTGATGCATGACTCTGGAACTTTTAGAGTGCAGTTTGAAAGCTGTATCCTAACTGGAAGCCCTGAGCGCTTACGCTTGCAGAAGTTTGTTTTGGGAGCATTTGAACCATGCTGGCTGAAATCTGGGGATATCTTTGGAAACATCTAAAACAGTAAAAGAATAAGGAATAGCCAGGCACGGTGGCACATGCCTATAAGCATCAGCCTATGGAGCGTAGCTGGGACTGGGGATCACGGTTCGAGTCCCGCTCGGGGCAACACAGTGAGACCTAGTTCCAAAGAATAGCTGGGCATGGTAGGCCTGCGCCTGTTAGCCCAGCTACCTGGGAAGCTGAGGCTGGGGATTGCTTGAGTCTGTGGTACCCCAGGCAACGTGAGCCTGTGGGCAAAAATAGCAGACCTAATCTCAAAAAAAAAAAAAAAGAAAAAAGAATAAGGGATAGAGAGGATTTTCTTTACATATGCTTAAAAGGCATGCTGGGGGACAAATCTCAGAACACCAGGACTATCATTATTTCAACCTTAAGCAGTAATTCTAGGTGCGTGTAAAAGCCTGTTTTTAGTATTGATTCTTCCTAAAATTCATGTTTTAACTATGGAAAACCTATTACTAGGTATTTACTAAGTATTTTATCTACATTCAGTACTAATACTTTCATACATTTTTGTACAAGGTCAACTAAAATGAAAAATTAAGTGGGTCCCTTTGCTAACAAACTTCCATTTCTTAATTCATGTCCATGCTGAGAACTATAACAACCTGGAGTCTTTTATTTGGCTTCCAGTTCATGGCAGTCAACATTCTTACATATGCTTATACAAGCTGTAGTGATGAGTACTTACTACACATTCTTCTAGTGCTTCCTCTCAATGGATGTTTTTTAACTTTGTGACTTAAATGCTATGACTCAAGGGAATTTTTTTTATTCTGGTGAATCAGTGGTACTATCTGTGGAAATACAGATTTTCATGCCGATGTTGAAATGTCATTTCAATATAAGCCCTGCAGAAGATAACACTTGCCCCCAAGAGGGAGAGGCCGGCATCTGTAGCTACGCTTTGGCGATGAGAAATTTGGTTTGGCCCATCTCTCACTCGATTATTTTTCTAGTCGCGAAAATGACTTCCCGTTTTTGAAAAATAACATCACTGTACTCTCCCATGGTGGTTTTAAATGCAGACTTTAACCTCCATCAGTTTTCCAATTCTAAGAATGACATTTCCATTTTACAGTACGAAAGGATCGCCCACAAAGCCGGTTTCGAACAAAGGCGGGCAGCCCTCTCCCCCCTTTGTGAGACTGTCCACCAGGTATAAAGCACGGGCAGTGAGCTTGAAAACAAAAAACTCATGTTTAAGATCAAACATGAGTTTTATCCTGTTGCCTTGTTGATCTTTACCAGCTGAAACACAATTTTTCATTCCATTTTGGATTCTAGCAAAAGCCAAAGACTTCATGAATTGCAAAACTCACCAACTTTACTGAGGGGTGTGGTAAGAGAATCTAATTTAAGATTCCAAGTCATTTACAATCCATTTTAAAGTGAAATTCTTTTTTAAAAGACCCCATTTTTGTCTTGTATTATGGAAAAGGACAGAAATGGAAAGTGAACTATCTCCTCCATCAACAACTGTCCATGTATAGAAGGTAGCCCGGATGCCTGATGACATCATTCGAGAAACATGGAGAGGGGCAGTTTTCTTTCTCCTTCCAGACTTACTGTAGGTTTTAGTAGTGTCCTTTTATAGGCAGAAATCTGAGAGTTGGCCTATCTCCAAGGGAGATGGAATCATTTACTAAATAGCTCTATAAATCTGGAATGTGCATAGATTATTTTGGATAGATATGGAAAGGATGGAAACTTAACCAACTATATGTTGAAATATTAAAATGAACTCATTCATTTTCTCTTTTCATTTGGCCCTTACTATCTGGGCTATTTAGGGAAATGTCGATGTTTAAGAGTAAAAAGCAGGCAAAATTCCAAGGGATTAAATTTAGTTCCTGTGGATGTCTTCCTGCCATAAAATGTTTCTAGGTTAGTTAGCTAAATTAACTGAACATGCAGATATGAAATGGAATCCTCCAAGGAGCTGATAGTGGTAGCCTGGTGTCATAAACTTTGCTTCTTCCATAGCTTGCCTTTCTTCTGCTTGTTGGATATTTATCACTGATGAGTGAGTATCCACATTGAAATTATTCTCCCTCTCTCTCTCATGTGTTTGTGTGTGAGAAAGAGAGAGAGAGAGTGAGCTGATTTCAGTTTCCATGGAAATGGGCTAAATAAGGACTTTAACAGACAGGAGTTTGAGTGTAACTTCTTTGCTATTCCCAGCTCAGAACTATTGAAACGAAATCTGAAATAATTCTAATCCTTTACATTATAAGATTAATATTATAATTTGGCATCTGTGATGTATAATTTTGGATTCAAACTTCCTTTGTGACAGTGATAATCATTCATCCATTCAGTTAGCCCTGTGAAATAAAACTGACAATGAAAACTCACCTACCACCTCCCAATAACTGATTTGACATCCCAGGCATATGTACTCTTTTGTTATTCCCCTCTCAGGCTTTTCTCCTCCCTTTCCATATCTGTGCTGATCTATAACCAATATATCCAGCATTTCCTCTCTCTTCCACTGTAAATGCCCTTGGAAGGTTAGATTTCTATAGAAAAGAGGTTAAACGTGTTTTTCTTAGGCCTCTATCGCTTTAAGCCCAGACATGTAGGGTGCTTCTGGCTATTATTTTGTTGCCCTGTTTGTGATCATATGTTGCACTGAAGCCAGAAAATGGGTTTTTATTCTCTTCCTCCAGTGTAGGGCTGTGGCCACTAAGCCAAAGAAGGCAGCATATGCAGGATTTTATAAAGACATCTGCTGCTAAGCAAACAGAAAACCCCAAATCTCTATCTGCAAGATACCGAGTCGTGTAGATGTTTTTGATCATCTGCAAAAAACAAGACAACAAAGAACATATACTGATTGCTGTTAAAGAGCATGGAAATAATCCGGACTCACTGCCGTTTCTCTGTGGCATATGTCTATCAGAAGACTAGAAATCTGTAGGAGAGCAGTATGTTTGAGATCTTCTTTGTACTCAGGCTGTGAAATCAAGATGGAACAAAGGGCTCTATTGGAAGATAGGATTTTAAAATGAAAGGATAGTCAGCAAAGAACTTGATCTATTTGGTATGAGCCACTTCAGGGTTAGCGGGCTAAGTGGCTTGCGGACATCTATAGCCTATAAATTTCACTTGCACACCTGAAATGTTACCCTCTGGGGAAAGTTGGTCAGATGGAAAAGAACTGTGGAATTGCCAATCATCAGTGGGACTGTTTTCCCTGCTGATTTTGTTTTTGTGTAGGAGTGGGATGACGTAAATCCATATTTTAGGTGTCAGAGAAACCAAGTGGTACAATATATAGGACTTGTTTTCCTCAGAGTAGGTCATTTTTGATGACATCGATTTTCCTTTAACATGTTTAAAATGTCGCTTGACTTTGGAGAAAGACTGGAGTTACTAATGCTCCTTGAAAGACAAATGTTTTAGCTTTTTGTGGGAAAATTTGGGGGGCAAGTGTTTGGTTAATTCCAACTGAGCAGGTGCATCCTGTCATGGATGAGAGCGGTGTGACTCATGCTTTCTCAAGCCTGGGATGTAACTGCAGTATTTTTCCCAGTAGGGCTTTATGCTTATCTGCCTGAAAACTGACCAAGCTGAAGCTGAACTAATTAAGTGCTCTAGAAATGGTATATTCTGCTATAGTTTAAAAATAATTCAGTATTTCCAGAATCACCTATTTGCCAAGTGTGAAGAAGCTCAGTGAAAATACTGGGAAATAATGTATGTGTGTGGGGGGGTGTCTCTTTTGGAGAAATAGATAACGAACTATCTGAACTGCTGCATTAGTGATTAACCTGATTGGCAAAATGTGATCTTGTCATTAGCTGCCATGGGTACAACTGAAAAAATTTATTGTTCTTTAACCCAAAACTTTACAAAATAGTATGCAATTTCAGGAACTTTTATTGGTGATGACAATGGCAGAACAACATCTTGCTAGTTCAGCTATTTTATGTCTAGGGTGAGGATCTTCCCAGCATCCCCAAATATCTTGAATAATCTCCCTTCCCCTTTGGCATCTACGATAACAGGGCTGGAAAAGGAACTTTTTACTGTTGAGACTATTTTGTTGTTATTTTTTGTCAGAGTTTATCTTTTGATATTCAAAAACTAGCATTGGCTATCTAGAGATTTTTCACCACTTTGAAACACTTGCACATTTAGAAGAATTTGAGAAATTTCACCAAAGAACTACTAACCCCAAAAGGAAACTTTCCTTATTGGGATCTGGCATTCAGTAATTCTGCTGACAGCTTCTAAGCTGGAGTGTGACTATACAATGAAGAGCAGGGGGTTGAATTATGGGATCATAGATAGTAGACTAGAAACTGAGCATGTTCTCACCAGAATGTTGAAGATATTATGGGTTGAGAAGTCAAGAGAAAATGTGGGGTTCTTTTCCTATATTCAAGAGTTCAGAGTCAGGCTCCATATCTCTACATATCTTGTTCAGATTCCTGAACAACTCATTATTCCCAGAGTGTGTTTTCAGTCATTCCCCCACCAATCTGATTGGTTTCAGCTTTCCAATAATTACTTTTTTCTTGCTACACACTGTCCAAATACTAGGAACTATGCTAGGGCTTCTCTCATCTCCTCTTAATGTTCACTCTGCAAGTAGGTGTGTATGGGGGGGGGGATCGCTCTAAGTTTCTGGTCTTGGATAATTTCTATTTCATGTGTGACTATTCTCCAAAACTGGTATTTCCTGTTACCACACTTCCTTCTTTTCTTGGTGAAAGGAACTAGCTTTCCCATCAAATCAATTCTGTACATAAATGAAAAATGCCCACTTCTTAAGACCGGGAGTTGGCAAGGTGGAATGAACCACTCCATATGTCCTCCCTCCTTCTACCCACTCTTCCCCCTTGTCTGGTTTGTGCTGTAAAGTTTCTAGATATATATTCATAATCCCAGACCTTGGGAGTGATAGCTGTGGTTTTAGATCGCTGCTGCTACTTACCCGTGACCTAGATAATTCCATCGAATGCAGTTTCCCATTATCAAATGGTCAGTTAGCAGTTTGTATATTTCAAGAAATGTCTACTTCCCCAGGCTTCTTCCCTTCATAGTGTTACGTTTTGCCTGGTCTCAGATGTGTTCAGGAGACATATAGAAAGGAAAGATTTTTTATGGCTCCTGCAGATAGCCAAAGCCTTTAGCCTGCCAGACTCCAGGCTTAGGGCTTGATCTGCTAAGGCATTGCCATGTGACTCAGGTGTGTCAGCTGTGGTGTAAAAGGTAGCATGCATGCCTGGCATGTGAACATATGTATGTTTTTATGTGCCATGTGTCACAGGGGTACTGAGCCTATGTGTGCTACCAGTGCATGTAGGTATATGCAGTACAGTCAATGAGTGTGTGTGGGGTCATTTCCAGTTATCGTGGTCCTGGGAGGCATCATGAAATCTGCAGTGGTGATTCTGGACAGGGGCAAAGGCAGTTTTGGTGGGTTGTTAATTTAAAGAGTAAAAATCTGCCATTTTGGGTGAAACAGGTTGACGATTCACTCTGAAAATTAAGTTCATTGTTTTGACAAAGAGACTCATGGGTTTTCTCAAGGATGAGCCTGGAATGGGTAATGGAAATAGGCTGAATCTTTGCCATTTTGTAGACATTAAACAAAGCACTTTGGAGATCTCAATGAACAAAGCCTTGAAACTTCACATCAGATGCTACAATGTGGGACTGATATTCCTCCATCTGGGAAGATGATTATGTAAATGGCTCTGATCAGCTGCCAGCGCCTCCTTTGTGCTTCAGGAGAGTGCAAGTGGAGATTCCCCAACCTTGCCCTGAGGACCGCCCAGGTGCATTCTGTTGTGCCTCAGGTTGTGCAAGAGCAGCACAACTTTCAACTTCCTCCCTCAAGGGACACTAGCTCTGGTTAGGAGTCAGGAAAACTGCTATTCGCAGATCTATTTACACATCGGAAATGTGTCTTTGCTTAAAGGTAACTATGTGTCCATGGCCATGATTTCCCCTTTGCTCACTGCCAATATTATCAAGATGACAAGACATGTTCTGCTAGACATGTTTGGCAAGTGTGTGCACGCATGCGCGGTGTAGACATCTCAGAGTAGGTTCCCCAGGAGCAGCTCTTCCTCGGGTGTAACCTGAGGTTGCCACATGGCCTATATCTCTCTGATCTGGAAATAGGCTGTCCCCTACCTGGCCCTTAAGTGGGGTCACTTCCCTAAGCTGGTTTTGCTGGCCGTCCCTACTCCAGGTTCTGTGGTGATGGTAATTTTGAGCTATGTATGTTTTGTTGCAGCAGTGAGACCGTGACGGTGATCTGGTATCCTTCCTGCCTGGGTGAACACAGTGCGGGGGGGGGGGTTCCTTTCCCCAGTCGTGCCCTGTGTTTAGCTGGTGCTAGCTCATAAATTGGACATTGAAAATGTGTGCAGAATAAATGAATAAATGTCTGAATGGCAGATAAATGGATGGAATCAGCACTTGGCTGGGCACGAAGAGACCAATACTTGGAAGCACTTTTCGTTCCTTGGAGAAAAGAAGGTTGAGAAATTCTTGACTGCCAATTGGCCAAAATGAGGACACCAGGATCACACTCCCTTTGAGGTCTTTATTCATTTAGGACAGTGGTTCAACGCCCTTTTGGGGACAGAGACCTCGTTTGGAATCTGATGACATCTATGAACTCTCTTGAGGAAAATGTACATATTGAACATATACACACATTTTGCATATAAATTAATTTTAGGGAGTTTAGAGTCCCACCCTCCCACCAACTCCTTCACGGCCCATGTTAAGACTCCATGATTGAGATACATAGATTTTGGCAATCGAGCAGCCAAGTTGGATGAACAACTAAGGCTAGGGACGAGGAGACTTTTGTAGTCTCTTTGCAGAGAACCGCAGTCCTGTAACTGCTGCTAACTAGCTCTGTGCACGTAATGTCACTTTTCTGTTTTTTCTTTCTTATGTGCAAAACGTTTGTGGGAAGCTTACTCTATCCGAAGATGCACCACTCTGGAGGGAGGAGAGGCTGGCACGTCCCGTGGGAACAGTGCCCCTTCCCCCCAAGCCTCCTCTGTGGGCTGCCTCCTCCTTCTTTGTACTTTCAAGAGAACCCTTCTTTCCCCACCTGCGGGCTCCTCCAAGCCTGTGCAGCGTTCATTTTCCTCTAACAGGAAACTTCCTTGCCTTGTCCCCTCAGAGATCCCAAAGAGGACCTCAGGCAGCTCACCTGGGCAGAAGGGGGGCAGGTGAGAGGCCGGCAGGGGAGAAGTCTTGACACTGTCGATCAGGTGACCGATTCTAGCTTATTTACTTTCCTCTTTGCTTTCTCCTGGACTGGCACGAAACAAATCAACAGTTGTGAGCACCGCGGGGAGCAGCTCTGCAATGTGCTGGCTGCAGCCAGTGTTAGTGCTTTGCCAGAGAAGCCAGTCATACTAGTTTAATGCTTTCTTTCGTAGCGTAGCTTCACCATGTCTAAAAAAACAGGAACTTTGCCTTCAGATACCTGGTGCTTTTTCTGTAGCCCAAACTTGAAAGTAAATTACCCAGAGGGAATGTTCAACTGTCTTCAGCTCAGCCAGACATAGTAACTGATGTGTCCTCCCTCCTGCCCACAGCCCAAGGGCCTGAACCCCATTCTTGTGAGAATCACAGTCCAACCCCAACTTGCAGGACTTATGCCCTCCCTCTCCTTTACAGCCTCCCCACTACGGCATGAGCTAGCTGAATTCTTAATGTCCCGAAGTGACCAGGACATTTGCATCTTTCTATAACCCTAATCCTGGCCCCATATCCGTAAAAATGGACTTTGCAGCTTTACCTCCTGAGCCCTACTGCAACTGTGTGGGCTAGACAAAGTACCAATAATAACGGTGTCTTGGGTTCCTTCTCCCCAGCAGACCTTGCCAGCAGGCTTGCTGGAAAACATCTCACTGAATCCTCACGAAATCTGCACCATCACTTAGATGTAGGTTCCTCAAGGGCAGATATTTTTCAATCTGACTTGTTCTCTACTCTGTCCCCAGTCTCTGGAACAGTATCTGGGTGATATTAGGCACTCAGTAAATCTTCGCTGAATTTAAAGATAGTTATTGTTATTATCCCCGTTTTACAGATGAGAAAACAGATTCACAGAGGTCAAGCACTACTACAAGTTGCAGGACTACTTTAATAGGACCCGGAGGGATAAAGCCTTTATGGGGAGGGTACCATTTGTGTTCAAGAGGCTGTACCTCATGCCACATGCCCGAGGTGGCTCCCAACCCACCTGGTCTTGAGACACAGCCATGCTCCACTGCTGGGGGACTGTAGCCATGGAGGATGGTATCTGATTCATTCACTTCTGACTAGAAATTGAATTGGCAAAACATGGTGGGAAAGATAGGAGCAAAACAAGCAAGCACACACAACAAATACCACAAACCCAACCCAACCCCCCCCCCACCCAACCAAACCAAAGCTCATGACCTGGAAGAATGGAGAGGGAATTTCATGAGGGCTTGTCTTATGTTTCCTGCGGAGCAAGTGTCTTCCTTCCAGGAGCCCTCATGCTACTTGGTGGACCATCACTGTGGGACTCAACGATCATGTCCTACTTCAAGTATCATTTTCTTTCTTGAAAACCCCAAGTTTCTTGTGAGACTTCTGCTGAGTTTCACTTAACGAGAGGATAGCCCCTGATCCTGGCTTTTCCTCCCCCCTTTATGAATATCAAAGAAAACCCCAGTGTCACAGTTTTTTTTTTTTTTAAGTTGACCAGGAGAACTATTCTTGATGAATGGAATATTGTCTTTGGTAAACAAGCAACGAACACCAACTCAAAACCAACCAAATAAGTTTCTTTGGTAAAGTGAACATTAATGTCTTGGTTGGAATTAATTGAAAAGTAAGACTTTTGCAAGTGTTGGCTAGGATCATTCCGTCCCTCTTTTATAGCAATTGAAAAAGTAAAACTTCATGAAGAAAAGTCGGAAATTTTATGGGGATGTGATTCTTAGTTACTTGTAAAGTGTCTTTTCCATGGTGGGGTTAAACCAACGCTGTCAGAGCAGTAATCAGTAATCGACATTAACAAATAAATAATGATCTAACAATAAATAAGAAATAAGAAATCTTGACATGCAGAGTCCCCCCCATAAAAAAAAATTCATTCCACAGTCAGAATTCCATAAGCCTTGATTTCAAGTGCTGAAAAGAAACGTTGACCAGGTTGAAAATGCCCTTCGTTAAAAAATACAATATTCCAAGGTACAGAGAGACTCAATCGAGTTGGAAAACTACTATCTGTCATAAAACAAAGTTTCACAGTAAGTCATTCAGGCTGATGAAACGGAATAATTAAATTCTCAACAAAACCCATTTAATTGGTGTGTACGTTGTATCAGTTTTGTGGAGTCACTTTCACTCAAGATGTTCCACGTGGCCATCACTTAATCAATGGCTGATTTAGAACACACTGTTCAGAAAACGATTTAGTAACATATGATTTAAGAATAAATCCAATCCCCTCTTCCTGTTTTATAAATACTAGCCGAGTTGCAGGCCCCTTGGAGAGAGAATTGATTGCAGATCTAGTATGTGAATTTGCCCTTTTTCGAGGACTGCACTTGTCCTCAGATTAAAGCTCAGTATCTTCTAGTTGAGTGCATAACACGTTAGTATGATCGCTTAGTGTGTCTGCAGGAGAGACTGAACAAGTGTAAGATGCTCTAGCTACAGACCCCTGCACATGTATTTAGAACTGTGCGAACCACGGTACATGATATAGACAGCACAGGTTTACACTGGGTGTGGTTACATCTGAATCATTTGGGAACTTTTGCTGTTGGAAAAGACAATGGCAAACCTAAATCCCAAACATTACCTGGACATTAAAAAAAAAAAGTCGACCTGGCAGCTAATGAAGTCCTATGTTCCTTCCTTGGAATTGTACTTCGAAGGGAGTGCTAGCCCTCTTAAGGAGTAGATCTGAAATTGGCCTGCCCTGTCTTGAACATGCTACAGGAATGGAAACCCTCTGGTGGGTCTCTCTATCCTCCTAGGTCTCCATTTCCTCCTCTGCAGAGGATGGGGATGTTGCACAGTATGTCCGCTAAGGTTGAGAAAGGAAGGTGCTTTTGGGAAAAGCTTACCACTACAGAAGTCTAAATAAGCTACATCTCTACAGGGGAAAAGACTGCAGACACTTGCCTCACATGTACTGGGTTTAGCTTCATTTTTACAGACTTAAATGCAGGGATGGGGCAATAGACTCAGCCTCTTCAGATCAAACCGTTTGCGTTTAGATCCTGTAAATACTGCAAGTCAACAGTGCACACATCTGGAGTTTTTAAGGTTACAGAAGGGATGTGCAGTGAAGTAGAGGGGCGCCAAAGGAGGTGTGTGGGGGGGAGGGGGAAGATAAAAGTGCAGCCAGTATCATATCACAGGAACACTGGACTGTCATCATCCATAGATTTGTACTGGTGACGATATTTTCCACTCCTTTCCATGATCTCCCTTTCATCTCTTTAGCTCCCTGCCTGTGTTTCTATGAAGTGTCTTCTTTTTCATGACATTGACCAGAGAACTTTCTTCTCTCCTTTCTGCCTCTGAACAGGCATGTCCTTTTACAAAGGCAGACTGGCAGTACGTGTGGAAAGCTATGGCAAGCAACTGTTTCAGTGTTCATTTTTCCTTCCTCAGCTCTGTGCGGACAGATGTTGTTTCTGGGCATCCATGCAAAAATAGCATGTACGGCCAAATCACAAACAGCTGTACCAGCTGGTTGCTTTTTTTGGTTGCTGTTAAAATGGAGACGTTGTCTCCAGGTCTGAGTAGACACCTGCTTTTTCTCCACCAGGCCAGGTATTTGGGCTCGGCTCTGTAGTTTTGGGTACCCAGAGTCTCCTACCAAGAGCTATAACTAATAAAGCAGATCTGTTTGGTGACAAGAAACCAGATATTCCAGAAAAGAATGCCCCCCGCTTTGCAATACAGCACTGTCATTGGTTTAGAGATGTATTAGCTGAAGCGTATGGATGGTTCTGGTGGGGTATGATTGATCCATTCTAGAAAACAACACTGCCTCACCTGGGAGAATTTAGGGGTAACTTGATTTCACTTCACCATGTGTCTGCTTCTAAGGTTCTGGCTTGCTTTTGCTGACCAGAAGTTTCACAAGCATCTTCCTCAGGGTTTTGGGGAGCTGGACGAGACAACTAAGACCTCGAATCACAGACCCTGTCTGGAGCTACTGCACCGCAGATGTTCAGAGCCTTATTGTTTGAACAATGCTTAAAGCTCTTTCTGCCTTGACAGCTGACCTTTCAATCAGTAGGTTTTTGTCACAATACCAGCAACACCTCAGTGCGAATACAATAGGGTTCTGCTTGCTAGTAAGCTTTCTTCTATTTGATCTTAGTTTAAGAGGCTGTAAGTTTCCCAGGGGCACAGGTGTGCATGGTGTGTGTGTGTGTGAGAGAGAGAGAGAGAGAGAGAATTCTTTCTGATAATTACCCTTTTGTTTTAAAGACTGAAAATATGCAATGCACATTTCCCCCCTTGTTCTTTACTTTTGTTGGCAATGCTTGCTTCTTATCCTTAAAAAAGAAGGAACAACTTTGAATTTGTTTCATTAACATATTCCTTTTGCTCTTGATAAGACCTAGGGTGAAAATACAACAAGCAGACACTATCACACTGTTGTAATTTGGTCAACCACTCGGGTACTATCAATATCCACCATTTCTACACACTCAATTTCCTCCCGGTTTTCAGGATTTTTCTTCTCTTTCCTTTTTTTCTTAGAGGGTGGAAGGAAAGTCAGTATCACAGGTAAAATGGCAAAGCAGTGAAAGAAGGTGACAAATGCTATTAAAAACAAGCACCTGAACAGTGTACAGGTCAGATTTGAAGGCACAGCTGCGAGAGGAATCAGACCAACAATATAGCAGAGGTAACTCTGTAAAATAGCTACCCCGTGCACTTCCAGGGCATTCTTTACCCATTTAGTTCTTGTGAAATCCTTGCCCAGAACAAACGTGGATAACAGTGGAGCACAATTGTCAATTGTGTAGTTAATTCCATAAATTAAGCAGAGCACAGAAATGCAGTCCAGTTCTACTTTCCATAATGTCATGAAGCCTATAACGCCAAACTCTACGGACACAACCGTTAGCGTGAGCCAGACGTTAATCAGAGAATCTGCCACCAGGAATGCCGAGAAGAAGAGCAGGAACAGAGCACTGATGCAGGAGTTGTGCAGGGGGGCTCCCAGAGAGGAAGCATATCGGTCCATGTACACAAAGGACGGATTGAAGACAATGAACTTCACCTTGGAGGTGACGGAAAGTCTCCTCAGGGTCTCCAGGAGATCGTAGAGTTCTTCTCTGTTCGTTTCCATGGTCTTGGCCACCAAGAACATTCTGGAGGCCACTACATCGACCTCATCATTGTACTTCTTAGAGAAGATGATGTCCTCTTGAAAATGTGAAAACTGGGGGGCTTTCAGGAAGGAATTCCTCAACATGTCTGTGAAATTCTTCTTAGGCAAGCCAGTGGACACATTGAGTTTTCGAAGGTAGTTCAAGTAGCTCTCGAACCAGGATATGCGCACGAACCCCTTGGTGTATTCCAGTACGTCTTCCTGGACACTAGTGTTCCAGTATTCTATGGACTCGTAGATGTAAAATCCAATCACCGGACTGTAGTTGCTAAAGTACTTCTGCTGGGCAGTAGTGTACTCAATGGTTCGAGTCGCCGTTGCTACGATGTTACTAAGGTCTGACCCTTCACTGACCTGCAGATAGCCCATTAAGGCAAAGGAAATATAAATAAGGTAAAAGAGAACTACAAAAGGCTTGACGTAGGTGTTGGTTATCCAGTCACAGTAGTAGCGTTTGAGGAAACATACCAATAAGTGACTCTCGTAAGTGTTCGCTTCCTCGCCGTCAGCCGTGTCCTCGCTGAATCTGGCGGTCAGCAGGAACCTGTACCAGGCCGGCTTCTCCTGCAATGCCTCGGGCTTTGGGACTTTTCTACAGAAGATACTATGCTGGTAATTGTTTTCTATGTAGCCAGTGAACACCAGGCTGGAACCGTAAAACGAGAGTACATAGAGGTAGTTGAAGAAGATTGCGATACAGGAATTGCAGCAGAAAATCCTGGCTGCCTCAATGTTCGTGAAAGGGCTGGCCCCTATGCCGAAGGTGACCAGGTACATGGCAGTGGTGAGAGAAAAGGAGAGCATGGAGTCTGCATAGACGGCTGCAGTTCTCTCTTTAACATGTTGGTCTTCTCTGGTTTTCCTCCAGGAGGAGAGCATTTCAAAAGTCCCATATAATCCATGACCTGAAGGGGCGGAGAAAGACCAGAATCAAGAGTTGAAAAGGCTGATCTCTCTAAAGAGGGGAACCAACTTGGTCGTGGGGAACTGTCGGGTCAAGGGAAACGGACCGGCCCTGGTGGTGACAGGTTTGTAAATGCCAATCAGTTCTCTCGTGGGGGGAAGAGAGACTCTTGTTTTGGTGAATCGTAAATGTTAATGGACAGTGAAAGGGCACATGGAGGAGTGAAGCTATGCATGCTCCTCTCTGCCCTCAGGAAGCTGGAGGGACCTCTGCCTGTACACAGCCGAGTCTGTGTCTCTCAGGGATTACAAGCTCGGCTCGTTTGGAGTTGTTCGTGCAGTCTGCAGAGTGTTTCTCGCTTTCACTTGGGAGAACAGTCCGGAGAAGATGCCTAGCCACTCAGCGTTTTGCTTGTCATCCCACGGGTCTGGCTGGAGGTCAGCACAGAGAAAGGGAGTGGGCAGACGGTTCTGAGCTAATATCCCATGACCTCATTTAAGTTGGGCCACAGGAGTGGCTTTAGGGAGAAAGAGGCACCGGATTTAATTTGAGCCTTGACAGGAACCTAAATCACGGCCACTTTTCTGCCCCACCCCCCCCTCCCCTTTCCCCCAAGTATCAGCACAGGAAGCAATCAATCTGAGAAACAGGGGCGAAGAAAAATAAGTAGGAACAAGTCTGAGCAGAACAGGACAGATGGAAGAAGGAGCAAGAGTCATATAAACTATCCCTGCATTTGGTCAGAGTTAAGATTCCTGCTGAGGGCTTTCGGCAGCATTCTGTCTTCAGGGACGTGTCTGACCAAGTTTGCTTGTTCATAGATGACGTAGCAGGCAGGCGGTGACTCTGGGGGCCTCTCTGAACCTGCGGTAATGACCTCTGAAGGACAAAGCTAGGTCAGTCACCTCTTTCCGCAACTCCTCAGCACCGCTGCCTCCTTGCTGGCACTCCAGCAACACTGGCACAGCAGAGGTAGAGTAAGGACCCAGGTTTCGGCTTCATTCTCCTGCCTGACACCAGATCCTCTCCCACCTCTCCTGGTCGGCACCGGAGTCTTCCCTCATGGGCCTCCATGCGTTTTCAGGTCATTGTGACACCGACACACCCACCAGAGTGACCCGTGGCGACTTTCAACAACCCCTGTCTTGGCACTGAGATGAGGAGATCTAATTTTCTGCTTCTACGCCTTGGCATATTCCATCCCATTATTGAGGATAATAAAATCTTTACCCTGTGGTACAATAAGCTGTTTTTACAAAGGAATTTAAAATCTCCAGCCAAGCGTAATGCTGAGTGAAGTGAGTAACTGTTATCTTGTGTGTGCAATAATGGAATGCATGTCTTCCCTTGTGCCCAGGCTGGGATTTATATCCTTAGTGTGAAGTCTTGGCCTCAAACCCGAACGCCCGTCTCATAGTCATGCTACAGGTCTGTTTCCTCGGAGGAATTTGGCATCTATCTTCATTTACTAGGCGTCATTTTACAGGCACATTTGGAGGTCAGGTCAAGACCGTCAATTTGATAACTAGCAGTGTGGCCCCTATTAAACTGGAGGCACCTAAACTCCCCAGCCATGAAGCAGAAAGTGCATTCAGTGACTGGCATCCCGCTGTTAATTATGTTTTAGATAGTTAACAGCTAGTCTCAGGGGGGAAACTATTTAAGTCTGTTTCCACTGTGTTCTCGGGAAGGCTCAACCAACCTCTGATTAAAAGTAACTGATCCTTTGGCAATGAGGGTAAAAGAGGAGGATTATACCTCTGAGGCACCTCTCCCTGGGCAAACCACACTGACCGTTCCATCCGGGCCATGCCGAATACATTCTGGTGGGCAAAACAGAGGTGGTGCTGCACTGAAGATGGCACGTGCGGTTTTAAAAAACAGTATTTACTTGCCGGAAACAAACAAAACAATGTTTTACAACAGGGCTTCGGTGCTGTTATTAAATGTGGCAAGAAAATACGGATGTACGTAGCAGGATTAGAATTAGTCCTGTAGCCGAATGTAAGCTGCATCTGTTTGTGGTCTCGTTGTTCCCATCAGTATGATGCTTCATGATGACACCTGACCTCGACTCTTGTTGGAAAATACAGTAGCCATCCGTGTCTCACTCTGCTGCTGAAAAACGGTAGGAACTAATAGGGAAAAGAAATTTGAATCAACAGCACTGTTAAGCAGAAAGAGTGAGGCTGGAGGGTCAAGAGTGAAACTGCCCAAACTCAAGGCAAGGCAGAGGCAGACTGCGAGCTTCGTCTCTGGGGTTCCGTTGCTGCATTTGAAACCCTTGTCCCTCTCCAGTTGGGTCATTTCTCTTGAGTCCTCTTTTTGCACGTGTTCTGGGTTCTGGGGACAGTTCCAGAGAGAATTCGAATTTCATTCATAGGACTTTTTGGAAGCGGTGCCTTTCCTGTATTCCTCTTGCTTAGCGGGGTTTTCATGCAGCCTCTCAGAGAGCCACAGTGGAGGCGCCCGGAAAGAATCTGCTCTACAGGATGGCTCAGCATTTGTCGCTAGTCATCACTGGCCTTGCCTCTAAACCATTCCCGGGACGCCAGCCTCCGGTTTGTCAAGCCACACCTCTCTCCCAGATACCTAGACCCTAAAACCCCAAGCTGGAGTGGTGTAGCATCTCCTGCAAGCCCCTGGGATTTTAGGAAGAATAGCTGACACTATAACTGGACCTTCTTCCTGAAGCTGTCAGTCAAGGGAGGGGTGGGAGCCAGCAGAGCTGTGGGTACCTCCCGGCTAGCAGCAGCCCGGAGCACCTACCTGGCTCTGGACTTCGTCTCAGCTGGGAACAGCGTGAAAGAGGTCAGTTGTTGCCCTGAAGGAAAGTGGAGCTGTGGGGACCTCCCTTTCATGGCCTGAACTCAAGGGGAAGCATTTGCCAAGAGCCTTAACGCAGCAGGAGCGCCTTGCTCGGGGTGGGGGGGGGG